>VZTO01021078.1:0-41524 GCA_013400615.1 Syrrhaptes paradoxus
GGCTCTGGGTGTTGTTTGGGGAGGAGAGAAGGGAATAAGGTCATCACTCTGCTACGTGTAGAACAGCATTGACCTTCAGCTGGGGAATTTTGTGCTCCCGTTATTTTCTCTGTTCCCGAGGGAACATTCACCAGGAGTGAAGTCAGTTGTTAGGAGACACTGACACTATGGCTAGAATATTTTCGGCCACATTCAGGCGGCTGGGACTGACTATAAATCCAGCAAGTGTTACTGGAGACGTGCACACGTGCATCCTTCTTTTACTGGTGACCTCAGCCCCAGCCCCAGAAGGGAGGCATTGTGCAATGGTTACAAAGCAATGAAAGCATTATTCTTTGATGAGAGACAGAAAAAATTACTATTTCTCACCCTACCAAGCTCCTGGGGCTAATCAGAGTCCCAGCAGCCTCGTCAGCATTTCCTGCCTTTGGGTTCAGGGGACAAGCTGGAGGCTGTGAATCTGACCAGAGGAGAGGGAGCAGGAGTCCAACCTGCTGCCCTGAGCACGGGAAGGACTGTGCCAAGCATCCGAGGGAAAACCTTCCCCTGAGATGCCATGAAGGGCTTTGCACTGGGCAGCTCCCTTGGGAAGAGGGTCCCAGGGAGGGTGTGCCAGAGGGCAGAAGCCAAGAAGGGACATCAGAGCCCAGCTGGGACACCAGAGCCCTTCTTGCCTTGGCATGGCTGGCAGCTTTGCAGGTCCCCTGCAGCTGGAAACACAGCTGGGCTCTGGAGTTGGGAACAAACTCTAAACACGGAGCCTCGGGCTACTGCTTCCCCGGCCAGCCCTTTTCATGTTACAGGGGTCCGTCGGTGCTCTCGCAGTATGTCCTGTCCTGTTAGCTGTAAGATGTCCTCCGACCACCCATCAGCTGCAAAATGTGTATCAAAATTTTCTGTCAAACAGGGAAAAGCAAAAGAAACACTCCCTGAATTTCAAACCTCCAGAGGGCTCATCAAAGCATTCAGTTTTCATACTTCCAAGGCAGATTTTGCATTTCCTCCCAGCTGTCGCCGTCAGGCTGTAACGGGAAACAGCAGAGTGGCATGTGGCTGGGAAGGATGAGATGAATGAGCTGCTCAGTCGTCTGCTGTGTTGTCAAACGAAACTCCTTCCAAGGGTCAGTTATTTCACACATGTCTAATGCAGTTCTCAGGAGGGATCTCCTAGAACCTCAGGGGTAATTACGACATGGAGTACCTGCAATTTCCAGGTCCCATATCCAGAGGCAGACACAGGAAGGGCCGTGAACAAGGTCCTTTCCCCCTCCTGTCCTTGCCCTTGCTCTGTCTCCTGCCTGCAGCTGTGACTTTGCCTCCGTAAAGGCTCTGCTCTCCCTCCTTGCAGACAGCCCGTCGGCTCCAGTAAATGTCACAGTCAAACATCTGAAAGCCAACTCAGCCGTTGTGACTTGGGATGTTCTGGAAGATGAAGTGGTCATTGGATTTGCCATTTCCCAACAGGTATGGTGCTTACAGTTACCCAGTTTTGGCCATGCTCATCTTCACCCCAGGTCCCCTCAGTTTCCAAATTCTCTTGCTGCAGTTTAAGCCCATTCCTTCTCGTCCTGTCCCTCGTGGTCTGGGAGGGGACTTGGCTCCCCGCCCTCTTTGCAGCAGTGCTTTGTGTATTGGTGGCTGCAGAGAGGAAAGGGTCCGACGGTCTCCACGTCCGTGGTGGACAGGGCAGGAAGCAGTGGTCTTAGATGACAGCGGTGCACACGGGAGGCCTCTCCACCACTCTGTGCTCTCCTCTCTCGGCTTCCAGAAGAAGGACGTGCGGATGCTGCGCTTCATCCAGGAGGTGAACACCACCACCCGCTCCTGTGCCCTCTGGGACCTAGAGGAGGACACTGAGTACATTGTGCATGTCCAGTCCATCAGCATCCAAGGCCAGAGCCCTGCCAGTGAGCCAGTCCTCTTCAAGACCCCCAGGGAAGCTGAGAAACTAGCCTCTAAAAATAAAGGCAAGTGTGGGTGAGTTCCTGTGTGGCCCCCTGGGACACCCAAGCAGCGCAGGGCTCTGCAGGGAGGACAGCAGCGTCCTGTGCGATGAGGATAGCTGGGTTAAAGGCACACAAGGCTGAGTCCCCTCTCACAGCCCCACACAGACAAGAGGGATGCCCTGAGCGTACCCAGCAGCAAGGCTGAGGGGTGCACAAAGCCCTAGGGAGGTGCTGCCGAAGGCTGGCTGTTCATTTCCCCCCTTTCAGATGAGGTTTAACTGGCAAAGTGAGGAGGAGAAGGTTTCCAGAGTGGGAGCATCCCTGCAAGTGGCGAATGCCGGGGGAAATTCCTTAGCAGCCTGTGGAACTAGATCCCGGATGGCACTGGACACACCACCACTGTGCTCACAGGGAGTCTGGGGGGATTTGCTGAGCATCCTGTGCTTGGATTCCAGGACAGGAGGGGGAAAAAAAAAATATCCAGAGGCTTACAGTTTTCCTACATCTCAAATACTTCTGCCAAATCACAAAATCACAGTTGGAGATCCAACTCTTGAGACCTCTAGAGTTCCTCTAGATCTCAAGACCTTTTGAGATCACCCAGTCCAAACCCCTGCTCGAGCAGGGTCAGCTAGAGCAGGCTGTCCAGGATCATGTCCAGTTGGGTTTTGAATATCTCCATGGAGGAAATCAGGGACTTCCTCACTGGCAGCTCCTTCACTTGTTCCTCTTCAGCCAAACCAGGTTTTGAAGGTTTTCTGTCACCAAGAATCTCTGCTACAAGAAGGGCCAGGGAGCAGGGGGGTCTGGGGTGTGAGGGGTTACTGCCTGCCAACCCAGGACCCAGCCTGTTGCAGGGCTTTTGGCCGTGGCTCCTAGGATGTTGTCAGCTCTCGATTCTTTCTCCTAAAATGATTTGGTGTCTGTAAATACTGAATCGCTGTTCATCTGAAAGCACTAAGAGGAGCACTGCTTCCCTCCCCGGAGGCCTGAACTGTAATCTTCTTAGTGCTTTGAAGCCAAGGAGGCACATTACGCCCTGCAAAAAGGCTCTGCTCATTTCTGAATCCCACAGCTCCACTGAAAAATATCATGCCAGGCTCCACACTCCCGAGCTGGGAGAGGAGCTGCTGAAGCATGCAAGGCTTTGTGACAGCCGCAGACGGCACTAACAGAGACCAGAGACAGAGCAGAGCGAGCCGCCACGGGGTCAAATAACGTGGCCTTACCCCGTGGCAGCTCCTCCGTGGTACCTGCCTGTCGATCCCGTCTCACCGCTCCTCCCTCGCCCCATCGCCGCAGGTTTCCAGGGGCAGGTGCTGCAGAGAGGCCGATGCTCTGCCAGTTCAAAGGCGAGGATTCCCTCCCTGCTCCCTTTGACCCCGCTGCACGGATGATTTTGAGCCAAGGGCAGAGTTAAACTGGTGTCTAGCACAGCCTTCGCCGTGCGGTTAGGTTTCACGATCTCTCTTTCCCCTTGTGCAGATGAGGTGACAATGAAGGAGATGGAGAAGAAAAACCAGCAGCTGCGAGCGGGGGAAATTCTCATCATTGTTGTGGTGTTGTTTATGTGGGCAGGTCAGTTCCATCTTTCTGTCAAAAGCAAGTAATATCCCCAGGGCCTGCTGGCTTGCGTGGGTAATCGTGTAAGAACTGAAAAAAAAAACCCAAACCTTCTTCCCATAAAGAGAACTGCATCTTCAGCTGTAAGGGCACTTGAGGCTCCTCTGCAGCATCCCGAGCCAGGCAGGGACCAAAGCAGAAGAATCGGTGTCTGACCTACTCCGGCAGGAAGGAGATAATGGATTTGATGAACCAACTGCCTGATTCCCTGTAGCTAATCCTGGAATCCCCATTTTTTCCAGAATGAACTGATGATAATGCCCTCGGCCATCCAACAGGATGCCTCGAGCCCTTCAAACAATGCAGGTCGCTGTCACTGTCTGGCTCCTGCATGGCTCCAACTCCAGCACAAAACAGAATTTTAAGTGTCTTGCTCTCAACACCCACTATTATACAGACACACTAAAACCCACTCCAAAAATCAATTAAAATAATGGAAGCATTGAAAGAACAAACGGCCCCAGCCACCAAAACACCAATAAACCCAGCTCCACTCAACATCCACCATTAAACCCCAAAGAACAGTGTTTAATAGCAAGAGGAGGGACATCAGCAGAAACACATTAACCGAAAGGAAGGCAAGGTCTGCGCGGGCTTGGCTCATGGGAGGAGGAAGGACTAGCGGTAGCTGAAAGCTGCTATCCAAAGGGATGCTTTGGAGCCAGACATTCGGCAATCTTTTGAAATTCCACCCTAGTCCTCCTTACACCTTGCAGCCACTAATCCTTTTAATCCGAGCGGAGGCTCTGCCACAGGACGGCTACTGCAGGATGTGATTTTATAAACCAGACCGCACGCCAGCTGCAGCTGAGAGCACCCAGTAAAATCATCCCAGGGCCACTCTGCTGTGGGATGCGATGGGCACAGTTAGGCACACACACAGCCTCTAACAGAGCATCAGATAAACGCTCCTTCGGTATGAAGATCCCTCACTATGTCTGTAATATGTACAAATACATAAATTTCCAAAGAGAAGCAAGTTTTCCAACATGAGTTTGGAACCAGAGCTTACAGCAGGCTGTACCTAGGACAGATCTCCCTCATAGGTTTTAGGCTAACAAACAGGGAGAGGAAAACGCCTTTGACTCCGGCTCCATCAGCTCAGCGTGTCTGGAGCGGCCGCAGCCAGCCCTTCAGCTTGTTCCGTTTGGAAATTACACGCATGAGTTAATAGGAAATAAAGTTTGCACACGTTTGTTTTCTATTTCGAGCCCCAGCCCCTCCTGGCTGCCAGTCCTGCTGCACCGCAAGACATTAATGAACCGAGGTCTGCTCCCTGCGAGTCACAGCACACTGCCCAGGGGGAACGGCTCAGGCGACCCACGGAAATTGGCAGGAAGGGAAATGAGCACCACGGTAAATCTTTGATCCATAAAAGACAACCTTTGTCACTCGATATTTAACCCTCTTGAGCCAGTCAAACCACTTTTCCACACGCAGAATTTTCCTCTTCCAGAGGAGAAACCCACCCCAACAGTATCAAGTGGCTCATTTGGCCCGTTTAGAGGTTCTGCTGAGATGAGACACCTCCAGGGTGAGAGTGAAAACCAGTCACTGCTCTGAGATGTGTCACAAAACAGGGGGATGGAGGGATTAACTGTGCCCTGTTCCTCGAGGTTTCTTACAGGTGAATCCGAGTAACACAGAATCAGATCCACATACAACATTTTTTTGCCCTGCAAAGTCCTGAGCTCACCATGCGCTGTTTGCATTTCCAGAGACTGGACAGCAATTATTGCTTGAGATGGTAACCAGATGAAAACACCTAAACAAAATGAAGAGGTTTCCAAAACCTCTCCTCCATGATCTTTTCAGCATTTTTGTTAAATTTGAGTTGTGCACATTCACATTGAAATGCCCTGCTGGTAAAACCAGTCACGAATAATTACATGAAATGACTGAAGAACTGATTCATCTCCCCCTGTAGCATAATCTGAAACTCAGATCAGCATCGTAACAAAGAATTTGCTAATGCCACAATTCCCCTTCTAGACAGATGACTTCCATTTAAAAAGGAAAGAGTGTGTGTGGGGAAATCTCTCTGCATCTAGTGGGATCTTTGCAAAACCTCAATATGCAAAAACCTCCTCCCAGCTCCTAACCCAGCCTGGCCATAACCCGAGCTTATGACGATGTTTCAGCAAATACAAACTGGAACCGGTCTGCGCCCAGGCTCCTGTGCTGTCTGTATTTCTGGTACCGCTCACAGCACTCTGCTTCTCCGTGCCTCCGACTTACCATCAGAGATGGCAGAAGGTGTGCCCGCGGCAGATGTTAGCCTGTTCTCCCAGGACCAGCCATTTGTTCACATACGCAAAAAAGAATCTGGACCACTGTGTTCAGCGGTAACACCTGGGGCAGCTGCCATGAAAACACCTCACTTTACAGAGCTGTTTGTGATGATCTGGTGAAGGCTTTACATATGTTTTGCTATTGGGGGAGCTGGATTATTTTTTCAGGAAGGGAGAAGCAGAATTTACCTGGGTCTACTTAACCTCTGTGTTTGGAATCCGTAGGCAGAGAAGTTATTTGGTCAAAATGTCACATAAAAGCTTCTGAGAAGGACATTTGCAGTCTTCTTATGTCTGATGGCTGCTCCTGCTTTCCTCTTCATGTGCCTGCATGTGTGGGAGGAAATTTCCACTGGCAGCTTTTGCTGCCGTCACCGTTGCGTATTTGCAGATGTTGTCCTGCTGCTCCTGCTTGGATCACAGGCAGGCAGGTACGGTACCTGCCTCTCATCTGCCAGCTCCAGCTTCTTCTCTTCACCCCAGAGAAGACAGATCAGAGGAAACATTTTCACTAACCAGAAATTCCAGGAGCTCCTGTGTTTGCAAAGCAAAGATCCCATTTAACCCCAGGGTTAGTGCTGATCGCTATCCACACACAGGGCTTAGAGCACTCGTCCCATTTAATGGCAGGGAAGTTGGAATATAATTAATCTTCTGTCCTTCTGCCTAACTAGTTTAGCATCAAATTAGACATCGAGAAGCAAATGGCCAGAGGGCTGACTGTCACTTGCTGTGTTAGAAAATGATCCTTGGGAGCAATGGTGAATGCTGCTGAGATCTCCACCGGCAGGCACAAAGCCGGCTGGCAAGCGAGGGATCTCTGATCTTTGCGGGCTCCGGGGGCTGAGCTCATTTGTGTGATCGCTAATGCTTTTTCCTGTTAGGGGTGATCGCCCTCTTTTGCAGACAGTACGATATCATCAAAGATAATGAGCCAAATAACAGCAAGGAGAAAGTCAAGAGCGCCTCGGAGAACAGCACTCCCGAGCACCAGAGCGGAGGGCTCCTCCGCAGCAAGGTGAGACGCTGCTGGCACGCAGGGGGGGACAGGGCAGACAATCAACTTCCAGCTGGGCCTCGGCTACATTACCCAAAAAGCAGCCTCTGCTAACCATCCTCACTCCATCCGCCTCCCTGCAGCTGGGATGCGGAAAGGAAACACCCCTTCACATCCACGCACGCCAGTGCCACGGCTTCTTTAGCGGTCTGAGCCTCCCAGAGCCACCAGGACACCAGCACCTCACTGGCCTAGCCTGTGTGTCTATCAGTAAAACAGATCTCAATCCGTATTTCTGAAATATCTGAATATCTCCAGAAGAAAAATGCACCGAGCGATGCTGCAGTCCCTGGGTCCCCACCCCTGCAGCAGCTCAGTAGAGGGGACATTGCTCTTGCCATGGACTGAAGAGCTGGTCAGCAGGAGCACATCCTGCTGGCACATCCCCTCCACATTTATTTATTATTTGAAATACCCCACTAAGTCATGCTCATTCAGAAGCAGACAGTGACAAACCATGCAACCCTAAAGCCTCAGCTCTGTCCCTTTTCCATTATCCTGAGGGGATGGGAACAATAAATTTGACAAAACCAAAAACTGACCAGCACACTGCTCTCATCTCTGATGTGGGGTATTTTTTCCTCTCTAGCGATTCCTATACATCCTTTCTTCCTTTGTCTCCTCTTCTAGTTTCCAAAAAACAAGCCCTCGGTGAACATCATTGAAGCGTGACAGCCTGCCATCTGATCGATGGACTCCATCCCTCACTCTCACTTTCTGCCTCTGAGCCTTGATGACTGGGGAGGTGAAATATTGTTGGAGGAATTTGGAAAGAGACCTAGTGATTGTCACTTGCTGGCATACACCTCCCTTGTCTGTGTTCTGCAAAACATCTGGCCAGAAAGAAAAATCCTGCAAAAAAACCCCCTGAAACCCAAACAAACAAATAAGATGGAAAAGCATCAGCAGACAGCTGCTGCCCGCGATCCTGCGCTGGACTCATGAATCACCTGGGCTGGAGCAACTCCTCACGCACCCCCCTCCACCCTCACACTCCGTCTTCGGAACAATTTTCCTGTCTTTGGAGATTTTGTTGTGTCTTTATTTTATCTCACTGTCACTACATCTTGACAGTTTTAAGGTGAGCTCAGGCATCAGTCACTGTCACTCCGAGGGAGAAAGGAGGAAAGCTCATCACAGACACGACCAGCAACCGGGGTTTGGCTGCTGTGTGCTCTCGGCTTGCTTTGTTCCATTGATGTGTGTCGTGTAACACGTTTTGCGGGTGGGTTTTTAGAAAAAAAAAAGAGAAGAGGCATACCCCAGTTCTCCAGTTAGGCTGCAGCACATCTCCACCGCTGCTGTCTCTATCTCACACTGGTGCTCTTCATCTCAGATAATCAGGGCACGCCGAACACTGAGGCACAGGCCAACACGAGGGGACACCAGAAGCTGTTATTTAGCTTCCAGGATAATTTCAACCATTTTCTTCATTCAGCTGGGCCTGAGTCCACCACCAGTGTGATAAAAGGTCCGTAAAAATGTAGCCAGTCAGCAAAAAAAAAAGAAAAAAAATAACGATACCGGTTGCTATGCAAGGTCTGCTGTGGCAATAGCTGTTTATTGCAAAAAGCTCTTGCCTATGGGGCCTGTTTCTGAGGGCTTAAGTTCCTAAATTGCTTCTTTCCGTAGGGTTCCTGTGGGAAGGTCTGGTTCTCCTGACATGTCCTGTCTGCACTATTTTTGTGACGCTGTAATGCCAGGTACCTGCTGGAGTCAGTCCTCCATAGAAAGGATGGCGATGGCGAGGAAAGGGATCGGGGTTCTCTCCTCTCTCAAGCGCTCGATGTTTGTCAGCTGGCAGGATCCCTGGGGTCGCTGGTAGATGTAAGTCCATCACACGGAAAAGACGTACTCTGTGTCGTGTGCCATGGGGTATCTGTGTTTATTTAATTACTCCACTAGACCACTCCATATGCACTAGGGGATAAGGCAAGATCCTACTTGTTCCATCAAACACCAAGACAGGTTGGCCTGAGCAGGGTTTGAATCTCGTGACGACAAACCTGCCCTCGGCTGAGCCTGGTTTAAAAGTCCCTGCGAAGAAAGAGGCTGGCAGTAAGGGAGTTCAGCCGTCACTCCTCTCCCGCTGCCACCAGCCTTCCAAAAGAGTTGTTTTGGGAGAAAAGCGCTGGGCAGGCTGCTCACGGATGTGAAGGGCTTCCCTCGTGCCAGGTTCAGAAGGCAGGCCAACCCCAAAGGTCTCTTCAGTGGATCCTCTGCCACAACATACTCCTCCATCACCAAGAGGGAGAGGTCAACACCTCTGATACAGACAGAGCAATAAACATTTTATAATGTACAATAAAAGATTAAAGGCATCTCTTGTGTCCTTGTCATGTCTGAATTTAGTCGTATTTCATTTTTATCTGCTTCCAGCAGAACGGGGAGATTTTATCTCTGTTCCCCAGGGACTGTGGCATAAACTGTTTTCTCAATGTCCGGGTGTAGAAAGCCAGAAAGGTTCAGAGTTCACTCTGATTGTGGGATAAATGAAAAAAAAAAAACCAAAAAAACAAAAACCAAAAAACCCCACAACACACACACCACCAAGCTGCAACATAAATAGCACTACAGCCATACCTAGTGAGATTCTTCAGACATCTCTGTTATCTCCTAAGAATGAAATGTCATGTGGAATCCGTACCCCTCCAAAGGGAGATTTGGGACAGATGGTACAGCACGTGCAAAACGATAAGGGAGATGCTCTCTCGTAATCCTAGAGCAGACAGCCAAGCCAGCAGCCTGCGAGTGAGGAGATTCAGGCTGGTAATTTGGCAGGTTCAGGGTTGGGGTGCCGTGTGTCTGTTTTTAAAGACAGTTGTCCCTGGAGTTCAGGCCACCTCCCCTTTTCTCCAGTAACTCTAGTTGCTCCCTAGTAGATGGGTTTAAACTATTTCTTTCCTAACAGAGATGTCCTCACTCCTTTGGTAGGAAAGAATTAAAACGTAAAGCGTCAGTGTTTGCAGAGTTCGGTATCCGCGCCCTAGCGTGGCAGGAGGTTAAAGGGTTATCATTACCTTCCGTAGCTGCAGGCTTTAAAAGCCAGGTAATAATGCTGTTAGCGAGAGGAGACAAACGCAGGCTGGCAGCAGCTCAGCTCATCAGAGGGACTCCGAGCTTTCCAGTTCCAGTGACTCTCTTAAAGGAGATGTTTTCAGCAGCTCTGAGTTGAAGTGATGTAGTAAGTCCACACTTTAGGAAAAAGTGTTTCCCATTAAAGTTACTTAAGATCCTGCTTTCCTGGGGGTCATAAGCATCAAAGCTTTAACTGCGGTTTCGGTATCGACTTCCACTGCAACCCACCAGTCAGACACCATTAAGGCTCCGGGCCCCAGTGACTTCCAAGCTCATCTGTAGAAGAGATTCCTCGTTCCCATCAACAGCTGCCAAAAGACACTCCTGAGGAGTTTTACAGTCAATAAAGGGAAGAGATCAAGAAAAAAAAAACCAAGACAGCAGTGAGAAAAGTCCTGTTGTGCCACAGAAGAACACACCCCAAAGGCCACCCACACTTCCCCGCGTGGTTCTGCCCGACTGCCGAGTCTGGTTTGTTAGCGGAAGCAGGGCTAGGACAGGGAGGTTCCAATAAATACAAAAAAGCAGCAAGTGGGAGTGGGCTGGCACCGCAGGGATCCCAGAGAGCCCTGCGAGAACCGATTCCCCGTTGATCTCCAAAGCGAAGGAAAGCAGCCCTCCAGCCAGCTCTGCCAACACCATGCAGCCCCCAAGGACTAATCCTGCTGATTTCCAAGAATCAACCGAGCGGAGACGATGGGCGCAGTGAGGAGCAAGAAGCCGAGAACAGAAGCCTTTGCCAATCTATGCAGTGTGTGGTTAAAGTTAAGCATCACTTGCCTCCACCCTTTCAAGCACAGCAATATTATGCCTACAAGTACAATTTAGCCAATATATTCCTCCCCCACGAGCTGAGTAAAACAGAGCCGCGGGAGGCTGTGTGGAGCAAACAATCCTGCCCAGCACGTCCCTCCAATTCACAACACCCAGCGCCATGCACTTCTCACCACCTCCCTCGTACAACAAGCAGCGGCACAAGCTCCCTTCGCTGTCTCCTCAGAGGCAAATGAGAACATTAAGCATTTGATTCCCTGACAGTTCAATAGCATCAGAGGAGGAAACACCTACACGACAGAAAGTGTTAGTATAATCTCAGCTGGTAATGACTTTCTGGAGGAGATGTAAATGGAGAGGAACAGACTGCTAATGCCAGTATTTGCCAAAGACATTAAAGGTTACATCACTCAACAGCGTATGTCACAGCTGCACATCCATTTTGCTGATAAAAATATGGCAATTCATTGACTGAGTAGACAGCCTTCACTTCCCAAGGAGAGAGCTGAAGATTACACCATATGTTAGACCAAATGTAATTTCCCCAGATTTGCAGAAGAGCCTCCCAACAACATGTACCGAGCTATTACTGGCTGGCCTGGCAGCAGCAGCCTAGCTGACCAAATTCAATCGGCTTTCCAGCCTTCGTTAAAAAGCCGTACGATCAACACGCTTGTTATGCTAAAATATCTCCTGTTTCCTCCACAAATCCGCTGTCTATTAAAATAATCTGATGACTTTATAGACTACAATGATTATGTTCCTACTTGTTAGTGCTGTAGCCCCCATGTCTCGAGGAAAGCGTGCTGGATTCTCTTTCAGCTCATGCATCTGCATCAATTTTGTTTAACTAAGTTCCAAATGAAGAATCTTTATTATTAGCGACACAGCCAGGAAAGACACAGCTTGAATTGCAGATCCCAGATGGAGTCAGCAAAGCTGGCAGCCAGAAAAGCCATCTTTTCACTTGCAGCCTGAACACATTGGCTGCAATAATGACACAGCCCCGCGATGCCATTTGACACTTTCCAGCACATCACTGTCCTTTTTAACTGACCAAAACCCCCCACACTTAGTGCCACCAACTGCTAAATATAACCTACTGATAACCATCCAGACCTGTTCTGCAGAGGATGCAGCCAGACCTGCTCTCAAACCAAAGGGAGAATGTTAGCAGCTTCCACTATTTCACATCTCAGGACATAACTTCTTCCTCTCCTTTCGAATTATCTTACGGCACAAAAGTAGGGAAGAGTTGGTTAGCTTTTGAGAGGACAGCAGAAAAAAACCCACCAAGTAGTTCAATTTCATTGTTTTCTAGCGGGATACACTGATGAATGTTATTANTAATTTCATTGTTTTCTAGCTGCTGTGCTTAGCCTGGGATACACTGATGAATGTTATTACATTTTTAATTGTAAGACATTTCATCACAGAGCTCACACAGGGCTTGTGATGCAGAACACAAAACAGCCTCTTCCACTCTCATCTGATGCTGCTGGATTCTAACCACAGTAAAAATCAAAACAGAGCCCTCGGCTACAGGAGCAGCAAACACGCGGTACGTCCTTCCACGAGGGTTCAATGCACCATCTCTCCCTCCCTGTTCAGCACAGATGAATCACGGTTGCAATGTCAAAGAACGAAATCTTCAACAATAACTCTGCCCGGAAGCCTGAAGCCTTTACAAAGCGCAGAAGCTGCTCCACGGCAGCGTTCATTCACGGGAGAGATTTATACCCGCAAAGACCACAAAGCACACATTCAGGCGGAGGTACTGCTCCTGCCCGAGGTCCTCCAGCACCGGGAAGCTGGTCGTGGACACCGCACACACCCAGACACCATCACCCCGCTGTCATGTTCAGAATCATTTCATTTTCTCAGCGTGGCTGAAGCGGCAGCAGAACGCCTGCTTTAAGAGAAGCTAACATAACTAACACCCCGACTGCTACGCATCGCTTCATAATCAGAGATATGTAAGAAAATCGAGACAGCCGGCATGGAAAGCTCTGAACACACAAAAGGCAACACCTCAGCACGCCCAGCGAAGGGATCAGACTGCCTGTGGTCTCTAGCGTGCTTTGCTGTATGGTGGCCATCGATCGGTGGTTCAGCCAGAGCTCCGCTATCCCAGCAGCTCGTGACTGCAGCAGCTGCCGCCAGGCCTGCGTTACCTTCAAAGAGCCGGTTTAATACCAGATAAAGCCTCCAGCGGGCAAGCCAGGCTGCCTTTGCGAGGGGAGGGGGGACAGGCTCTGCAGTCAGGCTCCTGCCCTCCCTCCTGCCTTCTCCAAACGCCTGCAACAAGGAGATTTGAAGCAAATCTTCCTCTTTCCATCATTATGTGTGCCGGGAGGAGGTGGACTTTACAGATCTGACAACTTGGACAGCATGTGAAACTGCCCTCAGGACCACAAGTAAATTATTTCTTTTTCAAAGAAAACGCTTCAATTTAATATGTGGGATTCACTGGTTTAAAAGCCACCATGTGCTAATGACTCCCACGCTACCGACCAACGGCTGCCACGGGACATCACCTTCTCTCTCCACGCAAGACTCTCTGCTGGCAAAATTCACAGTGGTAACAGTCCCGGGAGAGGCTCTGCTCGGCGTGAAGAACATGTTATCAACTGGAGAAGATCAGTTACCGACACAAAGCCTGAACACTGGGTATGCACAACCCATCAGAAAAAAAAAAATTACATCCCCAACCCCACCAAATGGCTGTATGGGGATTATTTTGTTAACAGAGGCAGCACCATCGAGGAGTTAGTGCAGTCAGGCAATGCCAGGCTCTGTTCCAGGCTTCACTGCTTATCCTTTGGACAAATTCCTTCGTTTCTCTGCGCCTCAGTCATTGCACATCTAGGACAGTGACAAACTTTTCCTGTATTTTAGAGTCACTTCCTCCTGTCCTGCTCTGGATTTGAAAGGTGCTACAGAAGGGCAAAACAACAAAATACACGAACCACAACATTGAAAAACATTAGCACTGTACCTAGATTTTATTTCTTTAAAATCACAGTAGCCAAAGTGTCACCAAAAAATTAAAATCCCTGTAATAAGAATATAGTACAATTTCCTGCATGAATAAACCTGATCTGCTCTCTGAGAGATCCCAGATCCAGCAGGAGCAGAGGCAGAGAAGGCAGTGGGTGGAGGTCAGGCAGCAGCTAGCGCAGCCTCCCAGGCACCCAGGGGTGCAGGATTCTGTGATGCCGCTCCAAACAACAAGAGAATACTTGTCTGAGCAGCAGGTGGTGCGAGCACCATCCCATATGCACAACTGCCACGCTAATGACCTGTGAAAGCACATCTCCCTGATGTACAGTGTCTGGGTGGATACCAGGAGAAGGCTGTGTTTACGGAGGGAGATGCTTTGTCTGTTCAGGTTGTCCTTGCCCTGCCCATTTAAAACCAGGCGTCTCCAGCTCCAGCCGTGGCTGAGGACAAGACCAGGCAGCAGAGTGCCCAGGTCCAGTGCCAAGAGTCACGGTTAGAGGAGCAGGAGCCTCATGACTTCTGGACCCTGAGAGAGAACCAACCAGAATCACCAAGGAGGATCTCATCAAGAAAGATTCTATTTCCTGCTGGATAAAGGGCAATAACAAAGTGTGAATGCTAACAACGGGTCAGCTGGCAGAAATCTTTTGTGGTCAATTACCAGTTTCAGCCACCCATTTCCAAGCAGATGTTCAAATCACATCTCGTTTCTACATCTGCTACAGTGCAGCCTCAGCGGCATTTAGATTCCTTTGGGAAGCTGCAAATAAATGAATCTATTCACACTGAACGTCGTCCAGAAACCAGAATGAGAGGAAGAACAACCAGAACCAGGGGTTATCTCCCAACTCCCTTGAGATGGCTAGACGTGAGAAGTTTACTCTGAATACAAAAAGATTTCTTCCAACTAGTCAATGTTCAAAGATTGCACACGTGCAACACACTCACCCAACACAGATACACGAAAATTGTATTTACAGAGAACCTGCAAGTGCAAGATACCATGCAAGTGAAAAGATAAAGCCTCTGCTGTAGCCAGCCTGGAATTCACCCAGACAGCACATGAGGAAGAAGCAAGAGACAGGATACAAGGAAGAGCAGACAGATCATGCAGAAGAGGGGATGGCAAAGTCAAATACGACCGTGAGACAAATGCCAGGAGATCTGCACGACAAAACAAAGCTAAAGATTTGTAGTGGCAATATATTAGTTACTGCTTCCCAAAGGGAATTCCCTCCCTGGCTCTGAAACCTGCTGATTTTCCTTTAGGAATTTCTTGGGATCATTCTGCATTTCTGTATCTCCTACGCAAACGATACACAAGACATTGGTGCAGACCCAGGTGCGCAGAAGTGCCGTCCAGGGTCAAAGTCAGCCCGCTGAGAAGGTTTTTCTGCGACAACTGGGAAAGCCCACGCTGTCTGCCAGGCTGAATTCCAAGCCTGCAGCTATTTGGAATAAGAGAGGTTTGCACTAATAAGAAAACCAAATTGTGTGCATCACAATGTTCTTCCCCAGCAAAATAGATCTCTATTTCACTCACCAGCCTTGTTCATTTGGAGCTCCTGCCTGATTTTCTGTGACTCAGAACATACGTCTTGCATTTTTAATTTGAAAGAAGGAGAAAACAGGCCATCTTAGCTTTCCTTGCAGAGTCCCCTCTGCATTACTGATGCTGCGTTCATCCGCTGGAAAGCAGCCCTGTGGCTATGCAGCTGCTCGTGCCGCCCAGATAAGTGCAGGCTCCGTGCAACGAGCCACAAAACCGTCACCTTCTTACAACTCTCAAGAAATGACAATTATTGCACCCATGAACACTCAGAATAACCACAGTGGGAGGCCATCTCTAGAAGCTACCAGAACACTCTTTGCCCTTCAGAACATCTCTCAGCTGCTATCCATTCCTGCTCTTTACAGACACCTTCCTTTACACCCCCGCAGCTGAGAGCTCTTGGATGACACCATTGAGGGAGGCAACGTGTAGAAAGTGTCAATAGTAAATTTAAATCTCAGCACTTAAGCTAAAGATTCCCTCAGTCAGGGTTCACGGTTGTGAACCGACAAGAATAAGTGACCTGCCAACACAACACTCCAGAGCTCAGCTCCGCTCTCCCCAGTAACATGGCTCTGTTCTGGGAGCACCCCCCATTTGACTCCTGTCAAACCTCTCCCAGGTTATCCCAAACTAGGAAACTCATCCCAGCCAGGCCTGGAACATGCCTGATCGCTGTGTGGAAACTCTGTGCGTGGTGGTGCTGGGAAGTTCAGCTGGCACTTTTTGTTTCCCTCTGAAAAACAAGTCCATCCAAAACCTCAAAGAACACAAGTTCAGCAAGCCAGGACTGCTGCTGGGATATCTACCCTCCGCTCCGCCCTCCGCACCATACAGCCTTACCCTGTCCCATCTGGGGGCTTCCTGGTGTGGGAGCAACAGTTTTCTTCATTTGGATGTGCACACTCTGGATGTAGAAGTTTCTTTTGCTCAAGCTCCACTTCCAAAATGCACGTCTCTTGTTTCAGTCTTTAAAGTAAAAGACAGCGTTAATTATTTTTTTTAGGCAATTTGTCAAATTAAGTTACAGAAGACAGACAGGAAAATAAAAGTATTTTAATAAAGCTGCAAAGATAACACACTGGGAGCAAAGCAGGACAGGGTGTCAGCTGAGTGAACCAGCACGTCACTGTCCTCGTTCACAAGCCAGAGACCCGCAGCGAGCTCTCAAAAGCAGATTTTTAGTGTTATTCAAGGCCACGCTGGGAATGACAACGCACAGAACATCCGACTGCAGCAGGTCTGCAGCAGCCACAGGGAAAAACCACCAAACTGACAACTCCAGGCCCAGGAGCACTGAGAGCAGAAGACAACCACTCCTGCGCAGCACCCAGCGCTGCTCTGATGCTGCCATCTGCCGGAATCCCCTCCAGGAGAGCAGCCAACGAGCCAGGCCAGCACAAACCTCTCCCAGGACTGTCTCAGCAACCTTCTTTCCCATTCGGATCAGCCCTATATTCTTCCCCCTCCTACAGCATCTTAGAGGGTAAAACATTAAGTACTTTCCCCCCTATTTCAGTGCAGCTTAAGAAAAAAATAAAGATAAAACTAGCAGCATACGATCAACCAAATTGGTTTAGGAAACTGCTGGGATATTTTTCAAAGTGCAAAGACACTTAGAGGCTCATAAGAAATTACCTTTCTTCCTCTTTCTCTGGCATGGAAATAACTTTGCCAGGCTTCTTCCTACAGGTTATTTCCTCCTGCCCAATCTGGCCGACATCACTTAGCTAGAAAGGTAAGGAAAGAAGGGATTAACACCTAACAGAAAATCATTCCATGTACGTCTTGCTTATACAGTTATATAAAAATCACACTTTCCTCCACTTGAAAAACCTTCCCTCACTGTGTAAAAATACACACTTGTGTGCACATGGACATTACTGCAAGTACAAATTCAAAGGAATGGAATTAAAAACAGTTTAGTTACAAGAATTAAGAGTGTGTTTACTTTAATGCTGTTTGATGGCTGTTCAGCTTCTGTAGATTCTCCCTCATCATCCTCTGGAAACTCTAATTTCATTGAAAAACGGCTCTTTGTTGCTTTGGAACAGTTTGTGGATCCAGAAGATGGTGTGAGGCACCTCGGGAACACGGGGGCTGAACCCTCATCGGCTGCACTCCGGCCACAGGCAAGGTCAGAAGCGGGCACGGATCCTTCCGCGTGATCTCCACAGAAGTCAGACACATCTCTGCTGGCAAAGGGAGTGTTTCCCAGGCTTTGCCGGCCGTTAGACATCAGCCACACTGAGGATTCTTCGAGAAAAGAGCTACCAGGAGTTCCATCACAGTCCAGGCGATCATTTATGATCATTTCTGGAGCTTCACTTTCAGCTTCCTCCAAAGAACTGTCCTCCAGAGGCTGCTCAGAGCAGTCAGCATCGATCGGGCTAAGATTCAGGAGCTCCTGAAGGTCGAGGTCAAACAGCATGCATGCGACTTGGGCTGGCTGCCGATGGCTCCCCTCCAAACCGGCACTTTCATCCAAAAGGCTGGGATAACGCTCAGAACTGAGCGAAGAACCCTCTCTGGACAGAGGGTCATTTGGCTTCTCTGCCACCTCCGAGGTGACATTTGCATCCTCGCTGGCGCTTGACGTCTCAGTGCAGCTGCTGCTCTCGTCCTTTTCGCTCTCTCCGTTTACACTTTGGCTCAGAGTGCCTCTTCTGGCTAGGTACCGCTCAGATTCCACACAATCATCTGCCAAGATTTCCTGGATCTCCTCCTCAGTGTAATTGAAAGGAGAATTCCCTCCTTCACTACCCGACAGTTGCAACAAGGAGTCATCTGGCTCGCTCTCATCGAAACATCTGGTTGTATCCAGAGAAATGGCTCCATCACTGTGTTTTGACACAGAACTGGCAACAAGGTTGTCGTGGCCGGTATCATCCAGAGACTCAGAGGATCCCTGAAAGCAGTCAGAATCTGGGAAAGAGAGCTGCAGTTTCCCTGACGGATCTGGAGTGCTACAGAGATGACTCGGGACACAAGTTTTCTTAGCCAGCTGCAGGGCCTGGACCTGCTCTGGGGAATCCAGCAGCCTTTTGGCCCTGGGAACTGCACTGGGAACAGCAGGATTAAATTCCTGACAAAAACAATGCCCGTGAGGGGGATGTTCATCCATGGTGCTGTCGGTTCCTGTAGCTATGTGACCCTGTGCCTTCTGCTCACAGCTCTAGAAGCCTGTTCTGAAGCTCATCTGATCCTGGTGCCCTTTGATCAGCCTTTTCAGAAAAGAAATCAGCAGGAGTCAGCTCCAACCTGCTATCAAAACACATCATCTTAAATAAAAGAGAGGCAGCTGTTTCCCAAAGATGCAGTAATAAAACGGGGAAGGTAAAAACCACTCGCTGAGGCACGGCAGGCACACCAATTTCAACCCCCTCTCTCCATTACCTCTGCTCCTGACCATCTGAGGTTGTAACAACCCCCAGTCCCTCATCCCCTGAGTGTTCTCACACACCAGGCTTCTTGGCTTTATCGAGCTGGACCAGCCCCAGTCACCACTGCAGTCTGTACCGTCTCCCCCAGAGAGCTGGCAGTCACTCATCCTAACAGCAGACAGTCACCAATACTCACAAATCACATCCTCTGTGACCTTAAGCTACAGAGAACACTGTAGGTATTGAATAAAACTTCACAGACCCTCCCTGACTCCCAGCCTCCACCTCCTCTCTCTATTCAGAGATACCAAACAAATAAAAAGTCTTTTTTGGGTTAGGAAAAACTGAGCAATGGAGGAGAAACTCTGTCAGGGAGCTGCGAGGCCATTCAGTGGTGTATTAGTCACCGACACACTCATACAAACCACACGGGATAATGAAAGCTCCGAAGACAAAGGCTCTTCCTGTAAAATTCAATAGTTTAAAGGTATTCACAAACAAAACCTCTTTTCCTCTTAGTGAGGACTCACACTACCATGAACCTTCTGACCTGCAGCCCTGCACTTGACTCTGAAGGTATTTCCTGTCCTCTCTGACCAACAGATGTAAAGGAACATCTTCGGTCTTTCCACGGGTTTGACTACTTAATGCTTTCAAAAAAGGGGCGGGGGGGTTACCTATGCCAGGAATAAGCCCCATGCAGTTCTGCTCCTTCCTCTTGTCATTATGTCCAGATAACCTAAATGAGCACTTTCAGAATAACGCTGTAACCACAGCGAAGGAAGAAAATACCTCGGGAGCCAGCTACGTACGTACAAAACCTACACAAGAGTCACGGGCAGTCCTCACTCAACAGCACTTGCCTGGAGTTCTGCAACTTAGCTCCAAGTGCTCAAGGATTTCAAAGAGAAAAAAAAGGTAAATAAGAACAAATTAAACACGGACTGAGTCCTCCAGAGTGCAGCCCTCTGATAATCCAGCTCCTAAACAATAGGACTTGAAAGAGAACCAAACATTTTAAGCCTTTTGGCTGGAACTGGCTTACAAAAAGCACTTCTGGAGATGTTTACATGCTCAGCTGCAGACAAGGAAATGGTTTCTTGACTGCCATGACCTTCTCTGTCCACCTAACAGCAGCCTACACTGGGTTTGTACCCTCACCCCTGTATCAACTGGTTCTGGAATCAGAACTCTGGTAACTGATGATGCACGAGCCCAGACACAGCCCCCGGCCATTCCCCAGAGAAGTGTGTCGAGTTCCAGGGCTGTTCAAGGATTTACACCAGGGTAATGCCCTGTAACAGTTTAAAAGGCTCTTAAACTGATGTAAGACAAGGCTGCCTGCTGTCACCCTGTCCCTCACTCCAGCACCGGTGCTCGTACAGTCCGACCACACTAACGAGCTCACCCCAACTGCGAAAGCACCAGCCACAGATGGGCCAGTCACCTCAGGGTGCCAAAGGAGGGGCATTGGGAAAGTTACACACGGTTTCTGCTGGTTTCCAGCACAGCTTCAATAAATAATGAGATGAAAAGACAAAGCTCCTGAGCAGCTCAGCTCTGACAAGCCCCGGGGACAGGCCAGCTCGCCTGCAGCACTGTGTGGGGACCTGCTCCCTGGAGAGAGCAAGGAGCAGAGGGCACCTGCTGGAGGGAACAGTCCCGGGCTACAGGGTAACGAGCCCGTCTGCCCGCCAGCTCGCCCACAACCCCAGGGATCTGCTCCGAAAGGGAGCACAAACGCCAGCGCGGGCCCAGCGCCCTGACCTGGCTCTGTCCCACTCACAGGTGTGCTCGTACCTGCTCCGGGCCTGCCCCCACCTCACCCACACCCCTCTATCCCCCCCGGGCACGGTCCCGGGCCGCCCAGCCGCGCCTCAACGGCGCTGCGAGACCTCCCCAAGGGCGGGGCCCGGCCCGCCCCCGGCTCCTCCCCCCGGGCGGACACCGGGTGTCCTCCCGAGCCCCGGCCCGGGGAAAGGAGTGGAAAAAAACCCCAAATAAATACAGAAAACGGCGACAATAAGAGAAATGAGCCGCCAGGGCCCCACCGGGCCTGGCAACGGAACAGGCGCCGCCGCGCTCACCCGCCGCCATCTTAACGGCGCCGGCAGCCCGGAGCCCCGCCCCGCCTCCGCGCGAGGCGCCGCCTCATTGGCGGACTGTGGCCCCGCCTCCTCTACATCGGCAGCTCGGCGCTCGCGCGGCGGAAGTGACGTCCAGGCGTGGCAGGCGAGCGCCGAGCGGAGCTGATGCAACGCGGAGCAGGTCGGTGGGGCTGGGGCGGGGGAACCGGGGCGGCCTCGGGGCCGGGATGGGCCTCGGGGGGCTGCCGGGGGATTGGTGCCTCCGGTAACGCTGTATCTTTCCCTGCAGCCGCCGCCATGGACCCCGCGCCCGGCCCGCAGGAGAAATATCACCTCATCACCCGGAACCTGCAGGTACTGAGGGGGAACCGGGGCCGGGGCTGGCAGCGGGGGACGGATCGGGGCTGGGACAGGCTGCGGGGGTAGATCGGGGCCGGGGCAGGCAGTGGGGGGCGGATCGGGGCTGGGACNCTGGGACAGGCTGCGGGGGGTAGATCGGGGCTGGGACAGGCTGTGGGGGGTAGATCGGGGCTGGGACAGGCCGAGAAAGGGGATCAGGGCCCGGGCAGGCCCTGTGGAGGGGGCCCAGATCAGCCCCTGGGCCCGGCAGGAGCCCTCCGGGGACGTGCTGCAGGCAGGATGAGCCGCAGCCTGGGAGCTTGGCCCTTCAGCAGGACGTTGTTCCCCCCCCACGTCCTCCCCCAGCCACCGCAGCGTGTTCCCGGGGAGGCTGAGCCGTGCCGGCTGTGTGTCTTGGTCCCCCACAGGAGGTGCTGGGGGAGGATAAGCTCATGGCCATCCTGAAGGAGCGAGAATTGAAGATCTACTGGGGGACCGCCACCACAGGCAAGCCGCATGTGGCCTACTTCGTGCCCATGTCCAAGATCGCGGACTTCCTGAAGGCAGGGTGCGAGGTAGGTGGCCTGTCTGGGAGCTCAGACCCTGCGGGACTTTGCCACCAAACAGGTGGGTTTCCCCTCGGCCGCGTGGCACTGACTCTGTTTCCCGCTGCACTAGGTGACGATACTCTTTGCTGATCTCCACGCTTACCTAGACAACATGAAGGCCCCCTGGGAGCTGCTGGAGTTGCGCACCCGTTATTACGAGAACGTGATCAAAGCCATGCTGGAGAGCATTGGGGTGCCTCTGGAAAAGCTGAAGTTTGTCCGGGGCACTGACTACCAGCTCAGCAAGTGAGTCCTGGAGCAGCTGGAGTCCTCTCGGGAAGGGAGAGCCTGACCTGGGGCTCTGCTGTTCCTGAGCTTGTCCTGCTCCTCAGCCTGCTCCCAGGCCCTGGCATTCAGGGAACAAACGAAGGTGCCTTCAGGCCTTGGTTCCTCTCGATGTGGCCAGAACCAGTGTTAGCATGAAGTGGTTCTCAAGGATGTCCCCTTCCCCGGTGCTAACAGTGCTGTCCCGTCCCACAGGGAGTACACGCTGGACGTGTACCGCCTCTCGTCCGTGGTGACGCAGCACGACGCGAAGAAGGCAGGAGCGGAGGTGGTGAAGCAGGTGGAGCACCCCTTGCTGAGCGGCTTGCTCTACCCAGGCCTGCAGGTACGCGGCGAGGCAGGTCGGCAGAGCCTCTTGGCTGGGGAGGTGCTGGGTGAAGCCAGGACTGCAGGGATGTGCGAGGCTGAACGCCAAGGGAGTTCTGCTCCACCCCAGGATTACACCTGGCAGCTGCACAAAGCACAATGCGAGCACGGAGCAGGCAGTCAGGAGAGCTCCCATCCTTCCCAGGGCAGGAGTGCCCTGGCAGAGGCTGGGCTGATCCTGGGGGACGGGCAGGACCTCTGAAGGTTAAGCACAGCTGGAGCGTGGAGCCTTGGGTCCAGTCTCAAGGCTGCGTGTGTCTGTCCGCAGGCCCTGGATGAGGAGTACCTCAAGGTCGACGCACAGTTTGGAGGAGTTGATCAGAGGAAGATATTCACCTTCGCAGAGAAGGTGAGGAGTGGAGCTGTTCCCTGCGATGCTGGTGTCCGGCTCAAGGCTCGAACACTCCCTCGTCCATTTGGAGAAGCGTGTCTGTGATTGCAGTTGGCACCACAAGGCTCTTTGCAGCTCCTGCTGCTGCTCTTGTGGTTTGTGTTGCTCTGATGCGCAAAATAGTGCTGCCACCCGTCCCTGGCTGTGGCTGTCAGCGCCTTGTGAACCCGTGATATTCTGGGTCCTCTTATTCTGAGTCGCCAAGTTATCTGGAGCCAGGAACAAATGGGGATTGAGAATTAAAGCCCATCTTCAGGAGAGAATTGTCCATGACTTGCCTCCTTGCTGTTTTGCAGTACTTGCCTTCCCTGGGCTATGCCAAGCGTGTCCATTTGATGAACCCGATGGTTCCTGGTCTGACAGGCAGCAAAATGAGCTCATCAGAAGAGGTTGGTCCCTGAACAGTGGCTGTGGTCAGGGGTTCTGTGGGGGGACAGGTTAATGGCTGGGAGCAGAGAGGGTGAACCCCAAGAGAAGGTGAATTCTCGCTCCCTTCACATGGGGGTCCAAGAAGTGACAGCAGCTCCAGCATGTTGTCTCTTTTGGGCAAGAGGTTGGGTAAAGGGCTGTGGAAATCTCCCTGCAGGACTCAAAGATTGACCTTCTGGACCGCAAGGAGGATGTGAAGAAGAAGTTGAAGAAGGCTTTCTGTGAGCCAGGGAATGTGGAGAACAACGGTGTCCTCTCCTTCATCAAGCACGTCCTCTTTCCCCTCAAGTCAGGTGAGGGGCTCACCGTTTGTGGGTGCTTGTGCTAGTTTCCCTGTGGGTAAGAGGAGGGGACAGCATCGTGTGTCCCTTGAAGCAGGCTGGCTCTGTCCCCGTCCCCAGCTCCTGCTGTGGTCTCCCTCAGCTCTGGGGTGGGTGGTTTATCTGGCTGAGCAGGGGGTGAGTCTCCGCTGGGGTTAATCTAAGCCTTAAAATCCGTGTGTTGCAGAGTTTGTGGTTCTGCGAGAAGAAAAATGGGGAGGAAACACAACCTACACAGCCTACGAGGCCCTGGAGAAGGACTTTGCTGAGCAGGTGAGTGCCACAAGGGGCTGAACCCCATCCCTGAAGCTCCTGAGAGCAATCTGGGGGCTCTGACTGCAGTGGGAGATGGAAATCTGCACCGGAGGAGAACGTGGAGCAGAGTGTGGCCCAGAGGCTGTGGGGTGGCAGGGTGCTCCCAGCCCGGAGAGCCGGACAGTGAGAGGGGCTTTGTTCTCCAGAGGAGAATCAGTCCGAGTGCTGGGGTTCATTCCCCTGCCCGGCATGGTCTCCAGTTCCTGCCTCTCTGGACTCAGATCAGTGACTCGAATTCTTCTGCTCCCCCTGCCCTGGAGGAAACGATGCAGGAACCCGTCTGTTTGTCACAATACAGGTTGTACATCCTGGAGACTTGAAGAACTCGGTGGAAGTAGCCCTGAACAAACTGCTTGACCCCATCAGAGAGAAATTCAACAGCCCAGAGCTGAAGAAGCTGACCAACGCAGCGTATCCCAACCCGTCCAAAGCCAGTAAGGAGGTGCTGGGAGCTCGGGGAAGCAGGGCTGGGTGGGAGAGAGGCTCTCCAGGGTCTGAGGTTGGAAGTTCTGAAACTTCAGTCTCAGGAGCAGCCCCGGAGGGCGTTAGGAAGGGTGAGGAAAGGCCGGTGCCAGGGGTGTTTGCCTGCCCCAGAGAGGACAGACGCCAGTGGGCTTCTCTTGTGCTTGAGAGGCCAGTGAAGCGGAGGAGGGACAGTGCTCTGTGGTACAGAGACAGGCAGGGAATTCAGTGGGCCCCAGGGCCAGCATTTGGGGGTCACTGTGTGCTCCCCAGGGCTTGGCCAGCTCCTGAATGGCGCGAATGTTCCCTTTGTTCTGCAGAGCCTGCAGAGAAGGGCACCAAGAACTCGGAGCCGGAGAACGTGATCCCATCCCGGCTGGACATTCGTGTCGGCAAAGTGATCAGCGTGGAAAAGGTACGGGCACAACGGGGAGAGGGGAGTAACCTTCCCTCGTGGTGACATGGGCACTTGGTGTTTAGCAGGGGGTTTACCCCCTTCTTCTCCACCACCCCAGTCCCCTCCGCTGCTCCTCACCTTGCTTCTGCTTGGCAGCACCCGGATGCCGACAGCCTGTACGTGGAGAAGATTGACGTGGGCGAGCCTGAGCCCCGCACCGTGGTCAGTGGCCTGGTGCAGTTTGTCCCCAAGGAGCAGCTGCAGGACAGGCTGGTGGTGCTGCTTTGCAACCTCAAACCCCAGAAGATGAGGGGTGTGGAGTCGCAGGGCATGGTGCTGTGTGCCTCCAGGTGAGAGAGGGGGGAATCAGAGCCAGACCCCTCCAGGGGTGCCGTCCAGACCCCCCAGCGGTGCTGAGGGGCAGGTGGGTACCACCTTGGGGTGACTCTGCTTCCTCCATGTCCCTCCGCAGTGTGGGGGAGCCGAAGCAGGTGGAGCCCCTGGACCCGCCGGCTGGGTGCTGCGCCGGGGAGCGCGTCTACGTGGAGGGCTACGAGGGCGGGGAGCCCGACGACGAGCTCAAGCCGAAGAAGAAGGTCTTTGAGAAGCTGCAGGTGAGGGGCTGCGTTGGGGGGCAAGTAGCTGGGGCTCTGGACATCGAGTGGGCAGTGCTTAGGGGCATGTAGATGCCACTGTCCCCACTTCTGGGTGACACTAAATTAGCTATTTGCCACTCAGTGCCTGCGTTTGCTACTGTCAGCAGAGCTGTGGAGGAGACACACCTCCCTGCTGGCAGCCCCGGCCTGACCCTGCCTCCCCTCCTCTGCTCCCCAGGCTGACTTCCGCATCTCCGAGGACTGTGTCGCCCAGTGGAAGCAGAAAAATTTCCTGACCAAGCTGGGGACAGTCTCCTGTAAAAGCCTGAAGGGAGGGAGCATCAGCTAACAAGCGCCAGAGCTGCTCCTGCCTCCAGCCCGGCCCCCTCCACATCCTCAGCCCCATCTCTGCCATCTCCTCCCCAGTGCCCCAAGCCGGGGGCTCGGCCCTGGGGGACCTGGGGGCTCTGGGACTGGATTTGCAGCCTCCCAGCTGGAGACCTGACATCCCCCTGGCCCTGGGCCTGCTCTGCCAGTGCCCGTGCCTCGGCTGTGGGCCAGCTCCGGGGACTGGCGGTGGCACCACACCTATGGGACCTTTGTGACTTGTGCCTGTGGCCTCAGGCTCTGCGCTGGGGCCGTGGGCTCGCTCCCCGTTGTGCCATGGACTGGACGCCCTGGTCCCGACTGGGATGGCATGTGCGGGTACTGCAAGGGACGGCTGCTTGCTCAAACCTGTGTTGCTGCTAACGGAGCTGGGGACAGCCCCTGGCAGCCCGGCGGGTCCTGTCCCCTGCTCCTCCCGGCCACCCCCTGCTCCGCGCTCAGCCCGGGGCCGTGGCTGGTGCTGCTCTTTGGCCAAGAGCCCGGGCACCTCCGGCCGGTCTGTGCTGAGCCCGTGGGGGGCACGGGCCTTAAACACTGACTTGGGAACCATCCGTCTGTCATAAACCTTAATAAAATGTCAAGCTGACTGCACCCGGGCATGCCTCTGTCTGGTGGGAGGGGGCTGAGCTGGCAGCCAGCCCTGCTCCCGTGTTTTGGGGCTGCCCGAGCCCCCTGCGTGGGCAGCGGTGCTGGGAACTGGCCCCCGCGGGGTCTGTGCCTGCCCCAGAGCTCGACACTGCTGGGAAGGGCAGCGACAGCCCTGGCCACGAGGCAGGAAGCACAGGAGGCAGCGAGCTTGGTCAGCATTTTTACCAGCCAGGTACAGAGCTCTGAGCAGCTACTCGGCAGCAGAGGGTGGGTTGCTTTTGGTTTGGGTTGTTTGGTTTTTTTTCTTTTGGTTGTTTTTTTACAATCAAATCGTGACCCGAGTTTACAGAAACCGAAGTCGAGGCTCTACCCCAGGGCCTGCAGAGCAGCTCACAGGGCAGCCACCGTCCCCCTCCACCCTGGGGCCCGTGTGGCTGCGGGCTGGGCAGGGGGCAAGCACAGCGCCCGGAGCCTGTGCTGCTGCGGGCTGAGGTCGGTGCTGGCCCAGAGCCCCCTCGTGCCTTTCCAGCCAGGGCTGGGGTCCTGGTCCCTCCCAACCAGCGCCTCCGTCCCATCCTCCTGCTCCTCCCCGTGTCCCCCTGGGCACGGCCGTGGCCAAAGCTTTCCCCTTCCTTTGTCCAAAGTGCTTGGGTTTCTCACGGGCCAGCCGGGAGCACAGCGGCTCCAGTCCTCGGCGTCTGTGGCTGCTCTGCTCTGCACCCGCGGGGAGGTGCTGGCTCTGGCACTGGCCTCGACTCCAGTTTTAAAAAAAAAAAAAAAAAGAAAAAGCAAAATAAAGCTGCAGTACTTCTTAGGAAAGTGAAACCAACACCATTTTTGCATAAATATCATCAAGGCCGTGGAGGCTAAGGCTGTTTGCTTCCTGTATTAAGTTAGTTGCCAGTTCCACACTCGTCCGCTGACCTGCCCAGGTCCCTGAGAGATTTGGATTCCCGTCCGCGGGGACACCAGTCCTGCAGCTCCATCCTTCAGGCCGTCTCTCCCCGTCCGTCTGCAAGGCAGGAGGGAAGAGCCCATCAGCCACAGCCCCCCAAAGCTCTGCCCCACGCCTGGCCCCTTGGCCGGACTCTCCCAGCTGTCCCAGTGCCACCCCAGCCCCAACAAAGCCCGTGTGCTGCGCTGGGAGCCCACCACCCCCAGCAGCACCAAGCCCCCATCCCACATACCTTGCGCAGGGAGGCTCTGAGCCGGCGGCTCGGTGGCACTCCTGCCCTCTGTCCCCGCGGCCGCCGTCCCTGCCGCCTTGCTCTTAGTCCTGCTCTCCTCCGCCGACGCTGCCTTGGCTTTCCCGTCCGGCACGGCGGAGCCCAGCGCCTCCGGTGCCTTTGGGCTCAGGGGGGAACGAGCCGGCCCCGGACCAAGCGAAGGCTTCTTGGCTACCGGCGGGGGGATCTTGCCGGGTTTTCGGTGGGTTTGCGCCTTGCCGGGACCCTGCTGGGTGGCAGCCGGGGCTGCCGAGCGCTGCCCCGAGACATTCATCAGCTCGGCCACCAAGTTCCTCTTCAGGTCAGCCTGCGCCTCGGGGGACGAGGCCGTCTCGATCACCAGCTTCCTGGAGCTCTTGGCGAAGATGAAGCTGGCGGTGGAAGCCGGCGACTTGTTCCTGGGGGAGAGCTGGCCGTCCCCGGGGGGCCCGTCGGGACCGGGCAGAGCCGCTCGGCTGCCCGGCGGCTTCTCCGCAGCCTCTCCGGAGGACAGGGCGGCTGCCTTGAGGCGCACGGCGTGGCGGAGCTGGTTCGAAGGCACCGCATCTTTGGCAGGAGGGGGCTGCCGCGTGGACAGGGACCGACGGACGGGCTTCTGGGGTGTCGGCCGGTCCTCGGCACTGGCCCCGGCCGCGGCGGGCTGCTCGACGCTCACGGAGCGCAGCCGCACCATCTGCAGCAGCGAGGGCGTGACGATGGGCAGGCTGGCGTCCTCCTTGGGCACCGGGCTGCTCTTGCTCCGCGACGCCGGCTCCTTCTTGGGGTCTGCCCGGGGGCCGTTGGCCGCCTTCTTAAGGCTGGTTTGGGGCAGCGGAGCCGCAGCCGAGGGCGGGGGGAGCGGCGGTGCCGGCGGCACCACGGCCTCGGGAGGGGGCTTGGCAGGGGAAGGCGGCCGCGGTGCCCCTGCCGGTGGGTCTGGCTGCTGGCTCTGCAAGGAGATGGTGGTTGAGGATGAGGAGGATGCAGGAGTCGGTGCTGCTTCCCGCCCGGCTGCCGGAGCCAGCGTGGCATCGGGCAGACTGGAGAAATAGGCTTCATCCGGAGGGGGGAAGTCCGCCATGGACAGGTCGTGCTCCTCGGGAGCTGGCGGCGGTGGCGGGGGCCAGGTGGCATCGGCAGGGGTCTCGCTGGTGGCCTCGCTGGTGGCCTGGGGGCTCTCCTCCGCCTTCTTTGCCGGCGGGGGCGGCGGGTGGTAGGCAGGCGGCGGTGATGGCGGTGGGGACTTGCCAGCGGGCTTGGCTGAGGGCTCGGGGCCGGCGGTGCTGGGCGCCGGTGCGGCTGGAGAGGGACCGGGGGGGCTGGCGGGGGCCACGGGCTGCTGGGGCTTGGTGGGCGGCGGGGCGAAGGGAGCGGGGACCTTGGGGTGCGGCGGGATGATGAAGCGGTCGGAGCGGCAGGGCTGCGTCTCGGGGGGGGCTGGGTCCGAGGCCGAGGAGGAGATGGAGGTGAGGGAGGAGGACACGGAGAGCACCGGCGACTGCAGCGAGCAGACCTGGTCCGGCTTCTGGGGCTGAGCCCTGCCCGGGGACACCGATGGGGGTCCCAGCCCCTTGGCGGGCAGCGTGGGGGTCCCGCTCTGGCTGGAGTAGCCGCTGGAGGGGGACATGGTGCGGTCAGACCCATCAGGGCAGCTCCACTTGGGCTGAGCCTGGGGTTCCCTCAGTGCCACCGTCACCCCGGGGCTGCCCCGCGAGGCCTCGGGGGAGCCGGTGCCACCGGCCAGGCTCTCGGAGCGCAGGCTGCTGGTCTCGCTCAGCGACGACGGCGAGAAGACCTCGTCCTCGGCCGTGGGGCTGAAGGGCTCGGGGCGCGGGGACCAGGGTGTGCTGCTCTCTCGCTGGGACCGCCGGTCGGGCTTGGGGGGCAGCCCCAGCACCTTGGGCTCCCCATCGGTCTTCTGGTGCAGGGAGTAGGTCCTGCGAGGAGGGGCCGGGGGCTTCTTCATCTTCCTGAGGGACACGCTGCGGGCGGAGGAGCGCTCGCTGGCCAGGCTGCCCGTGTCCGAGCCCTCCGCCTGGCTGCTCGTGCTGTAGGCGGGGGACGCCCGGCCGCTGCTGTTACCCCCCACGGCCAGGAGACCGGGGGCCGTGGGGCCGGCGGTGGGCTTGGAGCAGGAGCTGGCGAAGCTGGCGGAGCTGTAGACGCTGAGCTGGTCGGTGTCGGAGCGAGCGGCCGCGTCCACCTCGCTGCGGGGCCCTGCCTCGGGCGGCCGGCGGTCGGAGCCGCCCTGGGAGGAGATGGTGGAGCTGTTGGAGACGATGGTCTCCGTGGACTGCGAGTGGCTCCAGTTGTCGCTGGAGGAGGAGGGCTCGCGGCTGCGGGTGCCACGCTCCGAGAAGCGGGCGAGGGAGCGCACCGAGGCCGGGCTGGAGGACACCAGGCTGCAGCGGCTCAGCGTCCGCACGCTGCTCCGCGTCAGGGCCACCACGTCCACCATGGGCGGCAGGATGGCGTTGGGGATGATCTTGGACATGTAGGTGCCCTGGGGCGAGATGGACATGACGGGGCTCAGCAGCTCCGGAGGGTTGGCGTGGGTGGTCATGCCCGGCACCGCCAGCGACTTCGGCCTCGCCATGGGTGACAGCTTGGCCGCCGTCTTCCTCCCCAGCAACGTGTCGTCGTAGTAAACCCGGTCGATGTGCTTCTGCAGGGCCGTGTCCGCCGCCTCCTCCAGGGCTCCCAGGCAGACGCGGGCTCCCCCGGGGACAGCCAGCGGCTGTAACTTCCCGTCGATGGTGGGGATGCGGACGGCGTCGCCGGAGACCTGCCCGCCGTTCAGCAAGAGCTGCGGCGCCTGGCTGCCCCCGCGCCCCGCCTGCCCTCGCCCATCCTCGGCACGTCCCTTGGCTTCCCGGCTGTTCCGGAGACCTGGGAGCGGGGAGAGACGAACCGGGTGTGATCCCGGGGCAGAGACACTGAGCCAAGGCGAACAGAGCCCAGGGGATGGGACCAGACCCTAAACATCCCCCCTTGCCCCCGACGCTTACCCAGCTCCTTCTGGACATGCTGGGGGATGCCCAGCACCGTCGTCCTCCTCTCCTTCCTCTTCTTGCCGGCCCTCTCCGAGGATTTGGGAAAGGAGTCGTGTGGTCGGAAGGTGGATCCTGCGGGAGGGGGTCCAACCAGCGTGAGGGGGGCTGTGGCCAGGGGGTCCCCAGTGTCCCCCCACTGCCGGAGATGCTCCGGGACAAGCTGGAGGCACCAGCAGCCGCGCGGTCTGAGCAGGGAGGAGACGGCGTCTGTCCGTCCGTCTGTCCCCCTCGCCCAGCCCCAGCTCTGACTCACCCAGCATCACCCTCCTCCCTCCAAGGGCCCCCAGATCCCCAGGCGGCCTCGTGGCCACGCCAACGCAGACCCCACCTTTCCTGCCCTTCGCTCTGCCCCCCCTCACTTGTGTCCCCCAGCCCCGCAGCCCCCCGGCCCCGCGGACCCCCCCCGGCCGGGTACCTTGCCGCTGGATCATCTCGGAGCGGATGGAGAGGGCGTCCTCGGAGGTGCTGTCGGTGGCGCAGGAAGCCGCCCGGCTCCGGATGGACACGCTGTCATCCTCCGAGGATGCGCAGGACTGCGCGGGCAGAGAGCGGGGGGCTCAGGGGGACCCCGGGCTGCGGGGACGGAGCTGCCCCGGCCCCCGCCAGGCCCCTTCACCGCCTCAATCTGACTCCGCAGCCCAGCGCTGCCGAGACAAAAGCTTCTCCGAGGGCCAAAGGCTGAGTCAGCCACGCCGGCATCCAGAGTCCTCCCACCAGGAGCGGGGCCGGGAGCAGCCCCAGGGACCCCGCGCGGCCTCGCAGCCCCCCGGAGAGCAGGCGGGCCGGGGCGCAGCCCATCGGGGGAACACCCCAGGGAACCGCCGGCCTCGCCGCCCTGCCGAGCCAAAAATGGCCCCGCGGCAACGCCCGGCACAGCTGCACCCCAGAGCTGGGGCTGGGGGCTGCCCAGGGCTGGGGCGGGGGGCACGGGGACAGGCGGCAGTGCTGGGGACCCACAGCCCTCGTGTGACCCCCTGGGCACGGCCGGTGGCACGGCTTTCGGTGTCCCCCCATCCCTGCAAAGCATCTCTCGGTGGAGGTGGAGGTTGGGCTGAGCCACATCAGCACCCCCCAAACCCTCTGCTGTGCCACCCCTGCTCCCCCCACAGCTCTGCCGGCCCCGGGGGGCTCCCGGTCACCCCGCTTCCAAGGGGTTAAGGGGGCCGAGGGCCAGGCAGAGGCAGCGGCTTGAGCAAACACGGGCGGGCAGCGGGGTCAGAGCCCCGGGAAGCGGCAAACCCCAGCTCAGCCAAGAGGGGGGAGTTTCTCCTCGTCAGCAGCCAGGGAGGGGCCCGGCCGCGGGGCTGGATGTGGCCATCGGTCCCCGTTGTGCCGCCTCGTCACCCCACCTCGCGCAGTGGGGACACCAGCGGGGCAGGACGGGGGGATGGAGGGATGCAGGCGTGGTGGGGGTCTACGAGCAGAGCCCCACCAGGCGGGACAGGATGTCCCTGCGGACAGGGATGGGGACAGAGGCTCGCCATGGGGCACAGGGGACACCACCAAGGGACACCTGGCCCCTTCCCACCCCACAAAGCCCCCAGCCACAGTCCTACAGCTTCAGCTGGCTCCTTGTCTGCCCCCAGCCCCCAAACACCACCTAAGGGGGGGACAGACAGAGAGGCCACCCTGTGTCCCCTTACCCCCAGGACACCCCGAGAGCGCCGCAGGGCAGGGCTCACCTGGAGGCTGCTGGTGTCCCCGTGGTCCCAGGCACTTTTGGTCAGCTTCTGCTTCTCTGCAGGGAGAAGACGGGGGGTAAATCCCTCCGGGGGGGCCACCAGCCAGCGCAGCGGCGGCTGAGCCCGGCAGTGCCACCCGCACCCCCCGGCCAGCGCTGGACTCTGGTCAGCCCCATCGCGCCGCCCCCGCCGCCCGGCCAGCCCAGGTCAGCTGTGCCCTCCGCTGTGTCCCCAGGGCCACCCCGGGGCTGGGGACACCTACCCTGGTGCTGCAGGGACTTGAGCCCCTGCTGAGCCTGGTTGTGCAGCTCCTCCAGGTGCGGGGGCCGCGTGCTGGGGAAGAAGACGTTGTCGGGGCATTCCTCGCCCGCCGTGTACTGCACGCTCAGCCGCTTCTCCGGCTCGCCCTTGGCAGCGCCTGCGGAGACAGAGGGGTCGGCTCGGCCGGGGGGACACCCACCGATGTACCCCCACCCATGGGGTGCAGCCCCAGCGAGCCGGGAGATGCTCCAGGTGATGATGGCCAGCCTGGGGTGACGTTATCCCGCTCATCGCTGAACCGGGCACTGGAGAAGCCACGGAGACATCGCCTGCCGCGGTGATGCCCGGCCGGTCGATATGCCAGGGTCGGGCTGTCCCTGCGGGGTTTTATCCCTGTCCCTGCGGGGTTTTCTCCCCATCTCCATGGGGTTTTCTCCCCTCCAGCCGGAGCACAGCACCATTCTCCTCCCCAGCACCTTCGTTAGCAGCAAACGAGGCAGGAGCTGTGGGGGGCTGTGGGCAGAGAAGGGGCAGCAGGGGGGCACAAAACGAGGATGGACAGATGATGATTTTCCCTTTGGAGCATCGCAGCATCCCCACGGATGCTGCACAGGACTCACCCCGTGCCTGGCAGGCTGGGAACTGCACACACGGGGAAACTGAGGCACAGCCCGGCACAGAGGCTCCAGAAGACCCGTACCCCCCCTCCCAGCCCCCCAGGTGCTGCAGACCCCCCGCACCATGCCGCCGCCGGCACAGGACCCTCCACGCCCCATCTCACAGCCCCCTCCCTGCAAACCGCCGCAGCACCCTGGGGTGCCCCCCACCACCTCCGGGCCCTTGCTGGGGGCTGCACCCGGCATCGCCCGGCCAGGGCACCGCAGGCACATCCCTGCTGCTCCTGCCCGCACGCCGCTGCGATGCCTCCAGCCTCTCCTGCCCGGAAAAAAACAACTTCAGGCTGAGGAAGGGAAGGGCGAGCGCAGGAACCCGGCGGGGCTGGTGGCAGCACCCCAGGGACACCGGTACCCACCGCCCAGCATCACCGCCACCGTGCACCCATCCCGTCCCCCGTGTCCCCCATCCCCTCCTGGCCAGCCCAGCCCAGCAGCGAGGTGGCCACGCTCCGGCTCCGGCACACAAAGGAGCAGGCCCCGAACAATGGAGCCGGCCCGCCCTGCCGCGCCATGCCGCCACGCCGCCGGCACCCACCGCACGGCCAGCGGGCACCGGGGCACGGCCAGCGCGGGGCAACGGGTCCTGGCGCAGGGGACCCCTGTGCTGGCACCGTGTCCCTGCAAGGGGACAGGAGACACCCACATCCCCCCCCCCATCCTGTTCCCCTGCCCTAAGCCCTTTTCTCCCCCAATTTTGGCAGCTCCTCACCTGATACCCCCCCCAAACATTCAGAGCCGCCTTCCGGCGAGAGGAGCGCAGTGATTTATTCCATTAACTTCCCAGCGGATGAGGCCGGGGATGGGGTGACCTTCCCTGCCCTCCCCAAGGGGTGGCAGCCCCCCCGTCCCCACTGCAGGGCAGGCGGGGGTCCCCGGGGGGCAGGGGTTGTGTAAGGACAAGGCACCGCTCCCTCCCTCCCGCTCACTCACCCTTCTTCTTGAAGAAAGCCAGAAGCGAGGAGAGGTTCCTGCCCATGAAAACCACCATGGTGGCCAGGGAGGGGGTCTGGTCCCCGCGGGAACGGGGGCTCGCTGCCCCCCACGGTGACTCTCGCCTATTGTGCCGGGGCGGCTCTCGCCCAGCCGGGTACCGACACGGCGGATGCTGGCGGCCCCCGGATCCCTCTCTCTGTCCTCATCCGCGCGGCCGGAGGATGCTCGACCGGGTGAAGTGGCTCCGGTACAGCTGCCTGCGCGCGGGGACAAGCCTGACCCCGGGGACGGCTGCGCGGCGGCAGGAGGGGACAGCCCCAGCTGCGCCCACCGCACGCCTCGGTCACGGGAGGAGGAGAGTGGGGGCCCCTCCTCTGGCCTCCCCGCTCGCCCCCGGCTCTCCCGCCTCCTCCCACGCACAGCGCGGCCGGTTGGGATCCATCCTGCTGGGCTCAGGGCCAAGAATTCCCCAAGTCCTCCCTCCTGCAGCCCTGGGACCCTCTCAGGACCCCCCCTGCCTGCTCCCCGCCGGGCGCAGCATCTCTGCAAACCAGTTGCTCGCTTCCACAACAGTGGGGCTAACTGGGAGGAGCTGGGAGGATTTTTTCTCCGAGCATTGCGATATGGCACAGCGCAGCCGACGGTGCCGGTGTTCACCCTCCTCATCCCTCCCCGGTGCCCCCGGGGATCCGGTGCCTGCTGCAGCCCCCCCGGGCTCAGCCCACAGCAGGGGGACATGAGCCACCACGGGGCAAAGGACATTTGTCCTTAGGGACGGGACATCCAGCACGGCTGTGTCACGGTCACGAGAGCTGGCAGCGCTGGGGGAAAATGTCTCGGACCAGTCTAACCAGTAGCTCCAGGTGCTGGCACGTGAAGGCAGGGGCAGGAACGCTGGGCAGTCAGGCACCCGCGTGCTCCCAGGACGGTGGGTGCTGGGGACCCCCGTGCCACCCGGCAGGCATCTCCCCACAGCCGCGGTACCCCACGCAGGGGGGGAATTTACCCCGTCCCTCAGCCCTGGGTGCCCCCCACCCCAGGGAGCTCCATCCCTCCAGCTCCAGGCGTTTGGCCCCAATAGGTGAAGTGCTCCCAGTATGTACCCCCCGGGCAGGGCTGTCCCCGTGCCAGCCGGGACGTGTCACACCCTCCTGCCAGCTCCCCCCGGCTGCGCAGGGTTTATCGGGGCAGGACGGAGGGTGGGCTGCGGATGGAGCAGCGTCACCCAAAGCAGAGAGCGAGGGTCCCAAGGGACAGCCTGACCTTGCAAAGGGCACCTTGGCATCCCCGGCCGGGCTGCTCCGGGCTTGGGGAGGATTTCCTCCCCTGCATCACCCAGCACCCTGCCTCCAGCCCGGGCAGGATGGGTCCCGCTGCCCACGCGCTCACCCAGAAGGTGCCGGCAGCCGCAGGCAGACACTCCGCGGCTCTTTTCACAGCGCGAGGGGACAAGGGACACAATGAAAGGGCTGAGGGTGCACAAAGCGGGCGGCCACATGCTGCACTGATTGTCACGAGCCCCAGCGAGGGCCACGGCCGATGGCAGGCGAACGCGGCTGAGAGTGATGCCGGGTCCAGCTCTCCGGGACGGCGTGTCCGGCTCTGCCTGCACGGATGGGGCTGAGCCCCCGCGGGTAAAGGGGGATTGTCCCCCCCCATGCTGCTGGTCCAGGGCACGGCACAGCTGAGCTTCAGCCCCGTCCGTGGGTCTGCTGTCAGCAGCACACATGGGAGCTGTAAGGACACCCCCAGGTGCCAGCAGACAGCCCATCCCTGCTCCTCCTCTGGACCCAAAGGGCCTCGAGACCATCCCTCGCTGATGGGGACACGCGTCCCTGTCCCCAGCACAACACCCCTGTGGCTCGGGGCAGAAGGAGCTCAGCATCGCCGGCTGCACCCACCCGTAGGATAATCCGGGTGGGACACCGTGGCCACCGCCCAGCCTGGAGCCTGGTGCCAAGGGCTGGTGCCGGGGAGCACGGCAGGGAGCAAAGCGCAGCCTCGGCTTCTCCTCCCACTCCCTGTGACCTTCGCTGCCGCGTCCTCCTCGCCCCGACAGCCTCGCCCCGGCTCTGTCAACACATGGTGAAACCCGCTGCGAAGGGGACGGGAGAGGGGAGGGAAGCCGGGAGGGAGAGAGGCTGATCCGGCGGCTGCGGATCTCGGGGGGCTGAGGAAGCCGCCGCAGCTGCAGCCGGTGCCGGTAGCAACATGCCCGGTTGGAGCGGGTGTCCCGTCCCCCGTGCATTCCTCGTGACGTGCCCCAGATCGCCCCAGCCCCTCCAGGCTCGGCGGCGTTGATCCGACACATGTGCCGTGTGTGCACGTGGCAGCAGGATCCTCCCAGAGAAGGAGCCGGAGGGGACCCGGGTGGGACAGGAACAGCTGCACAAGGGACAGACCGGAGCTGAGACCCCAAAGGAACATGTACGCCCTGGGCTGGGGATGCTGCAGGTGGGATACGGTGCTGGTCCAGCTCCCTCCCGGCGCTGGCTTAGCCACGATGCTGCTCTTCATGTGGGGAGAGCCGGAGGAGGAAATCCCAGCTCCTGTCCCCCCGCCAAGCAGCAGGTTTGGCCGGACTCCGCTGCAAGCATCCATCTCTGCCTGCACGGCACTGCCCTGACTTGCCTTCTCCCTGCGCAGCGGCGGGTCCTGCGGCAGGAGGCAGGGAACAGGCAGCGGCAGGAGGCAGGGAACAGGCAGCGCAGCTCCCTGCCCGCCCCTTCCACCACCACTGACTCACCGGAGAAAAATGGGGAGGAGGTGGGGGGAGCTGGCAGGCGAGAGGGAAGGGGCTGCGAGGTCCCCAGGGGAGGAAGGGGAGGAGAACCTGCCCGTGTGTCCTCCTGCTCGGTGGGATGGAGACCTGGCCGCCCTTCTCCCAGCAGCCGGGACAGTGCAGAAGGCAGCGAGAAGACCCCCCGCCCCACGGGGTCGATGCTCTCCCACCACCTTGGGCCTCCATCCCACCACGCTGCTCCCAGGCGTTGGCCAGCACCATCCCCGCTTCGGGATCATTCTGCAGGGGGGGCAAAGCGGCGGTTGCCCAACGATGCCGTAAGCATGGGTAGCACCAACGGGGTGCACCATGAACCCCAACCCCGAGAGCCCCAGGGAGCAGCCACCACGTGGATGCTGCCACGGCTGCAAGAGCCCCCAGGCTCTGCTCCAGCACCCAGCCCCTTTGCCCTGGCACCCAGCACCTCTGCCCTGGCACCCAGCCCCTCTGCTTCCTCGGAATCGGCCTCTCCCATCACGGCACGGCCAGCTCATTCCCCGTGCCCTGCCGGCATCTCCCCGCCAGCAGCGCCGACGCCTCTTTACAAGCCCCAGCCCGTCCGTCCTTCCCCTGGGCCCGTCACCTCCGCTCGGCTGGGACCTGGCACCGGGCTGTGCCACCCTCCCCTGCCTCTGCTCCCCCATCCCCAGCCACTGAGGGGTGGCGGGGGACCGGGGGCCATGGGAGGCAGCCAGCATCCCCGAGCCCTTGTCTCTGCGCAGGATGCGTGCCCTGGGTCACGCCGCGGGACCGTGCTCTCTCCGGGCGGGATAAGAGCACAATAATATTTACGGTGGCTCCGGCCGCCGGCCCCCCGCCGCCAGCCCAGGGGTGCAGCCTGCCCTTGGCCGCACTTGGGGGCTGCAGCTTCGAGCCAGGAAAACATCCCCGCCGAGCAAATCAACACGACCCGATCTGCACCGCTGGCTCTGCTCAAACACCATCCCACGCTGAGGCAGGAATAAAATAAATTTCTAATGGGAAAACAAACTTGGGTCTAAATCGTAACACAGAAAACTGCCCTGCGTCCATGCGGCAGCCCGTGCGGTGACACGCCGTGTCCTCTGTCCCGCGTGTCACCACCGACCCTGGGTGAGGGTCTGGGCAGCCCACAGTGGGGTCCCGGGGGGGTCTCAGCCCCACGACGGGAGGCAGGATGCCCAACTGCGCCCCGCTCCCACCCTGGCCCCTGTCCCAGCCCAGGGAGCCTCCGTCCCACCACATCCCCACCCCACACCCGTCCCCTCCCCTTGGAAGCCACCAAACAGGTTTGAAGGTAAATAACAGCCTTTCCCCGGCCAGGAGCCGGATCCGGGCGGGAACACCCCAGATGGGGAGCACCAGGCGGTGGTAGAGCCTCGAGTGGCCGCCGAGGCCACCCTGGTGGCACACACGGTTGGGGACAAGCCACCAGCACCTCCCCAGAGCTATGCTGAAGTCCACAGATTCATTACAGCTCTGCTTCCCCTTCCCTGGGCGTCCTCTCCCCCGCCGCCCCTGCACGCCTGCGCGGTGCCGGGAGCTGGCTGCGTCCCCGCGGCGCGTGCCGTCATGCCCGGCGTGTTTGCAGGGTACCGGGGCGCTGGGCAAACGGCAGGCGTGCCTGTCGCAGCAGGTCCTCAGCCCCACGCAAGGAGAAAGCCAGGAGACGGATTAGGGACAAGACCTTGCAGGTTTTATTCCGTGCAAGGGATCCACCATCGGGCAGGCAGCACCCAACCCCGCTCCTGCCCGCGGAGCTCTGGCTCGACAGCGGCGAGGAAATGCCGAGCAGACGGAGCCGGCGACGGGGGACCAGGGGATGGGAGAGGAGCTGCCACAGGGGGCTGGGGCCACCTCCCAAATAATGGTGGGGGGACAACCAGCAGCAGAAGGGCACGTCCCTGCCTCTCGGTGATGGGCGCTGCCAAGCGGGCACGGCTCAGCGTGTCGGAGCCCAGGACACCCCCAGACCACCCCCTCCCCGGCTCCGGCGCTGCTTCCGGAGCTCGAGGGGACACCGGGTCACCCCTTGCCCCAAACCTGCCTCCCTGGGGGGTACGTGTCCCTGTGACCTTCCCCAGTGCCCACCAACGGGGACAGGGGTGCCAGGGGACCCCACACCCGGGAACCCCACACCCTGGGAGCCCCACACCCGGGGACCCCACACCCGGGGACCCCACACTGGCCACATCCCCGCTGGCTCCACGGGCGCAGCCTGGCCGGCCGCCACGTTCCTCCACCCTGACTCATCCCGATAAGGAGCCGATAAGAGGCTTCGGTCTCCCTGGTGCTCAAGGACCTTCGCGGGGAGCTCCCAGCCGGGGAGGAGAGGGAGAGGAGGAAACCCAGAGGCAGGGAGCAGGGTGCAGGCAGCAGGCAGGGCGATCCCGGCAGCCCCCGGCCGCACTCTCGAGGTTTCTCCCCAGCCAACACCATCCCCAGGGAACATCACTCCGGCCCCCGGGATGGTGCCCACGCCGCCCCGTGAAGGCAGCTGCCGGTGCCTGCCCAGACCTGACCTGCCGGCAGCGGGCACGGCGGGGCCAAACCGGTGCTCCCAGCCAGCTGGGGATGGAGAGACGGCAACTGGGGGATACTGGTGAGCCGCCCGCAATATGCAATGAGCCTCTGACCCAAAATCCAGAAGCACCCAGAGGCTTCCAGGGTCTGGGTGAGGTCCAGGGGCAAGACCCCAAGAACTCCCCCATTTCTGACCAGGGGGGGGCCATCCGGCGGGTGCCGGCGCACCCTGCCCCCCAGCCGGTGCTCCCGGCTGCGCCCTCCGAAATGCTGAAGCGACACAATGCAAATTCTTTTGCTTTGTGGCCACCGGCGCCGTTGCCATGGAGCCGCTGCAGAGAACAAACACAACTCGCCCCATGTTTTCTCAGCACCTTCCACCCCACAGCCTTCAGCCCCAGCACCGGCCCTCGCCTCGCAGGATGTGCCCCGGCTGTACCGCACGGTCCCACATTGCACCCATCCCAGGGCATCCCAAACGGAGAGGGGCTTCTCCCAGCCGCGGTGGCACGCGACCCCCCTGGCAGCCCCATGGTCCTGGTCCAGGGACAGACAAGGGGCACCCAAGCCTGGCGGGGGATGGAGAGGAGATGGAGGTCTGGACGGGGACAGCACAAGGGTGAGGATTGCGCCAGGGATGCTCAGACGAGCCCCTGGACCACCTCTCGCAGGGAGGGGGCTCACCCCATCGCCCGCACCGCTGCAGAGCCCGAGAAGAGCAGGAGCCCGGCTCCGGCACAGCCTGGCCGGTGACACCCAGCGCTTCCCGTGTGGACACCGCCACGAGAGGATGACTTCGGTGGAGAGGGGACCGCAGCCAGCCGGCGAGGACAGCGGAGAGCCCGTGGCAGAGATGCCAGCCCTGTGCGGCCACGGGTGATGGGTGTAACTGCTCCTGCCTCGGTTTCCCCAGGCACCAAGCAGATGCTGCTGGCCAGGGCACTTTGGGACCCTGTCCCCATCCCGACCCCTGCCTCTCCGGGGCCGTTTTTTTTGGCATGGTCACTCCCCAGGCCTGCGAGGGTTGACTCCAGCCCCTTTACCCTGCGCACAGCTCGGCTCTCTGCAGCTGGGCAGCTGCCGACTGTAAAACCGAGGGAAACGGGGCAGCTGGGGATCCCGCAGGGCTGGCAGGAGAAAACGGCCCAGTTCCCACCCCCTGGACCCAGCAACGCTGCTCTGACCAACCTGGACCCCTGCCCATGCACCCACCAAGGTCCCTCCCCAGCTCAGGCTGGGCTGGGGACACGGGGACAGTTCAACGACATCAGCGGGGACACCGGCAGCCCCAGGATGGGGACGACATTACTGCGAGAGGCCCGCCCTGCTCTCACTGCCCCGCTCCAGCAAAGGAACCACAACCCAAACCGGGCACCCCACGGGGCTGACGGCTCAGTATGTGGGTCCAGGCTGGCGGGGGACCCCTTCCCCTGCTCCCCCTGCCCCATCCCTCCTCCTGGGCTTTTCAGCTGCGTCTGCTAAGCCGGAGCACAACGAAGCGGAGCAATGGGTGCACGGACGGACAGACAGACGCAGAGCGAGGTGGATGGACAGACAGACACAGCGAGGCGGACGAGCAGCCCGGCACTCTCTGCAAACACTCCCTGATCCCCGGGGCGCAGGGAGGGAAACTGAGGCACGGGACAGGAGCGGAGGGAGGAAGGTGACGGCAGCAGCTCCCGGTCCCTGCTCTAACCGCTTAGAAAATTAAACTAGTAATTAATTCAGCGGATGGTCCCTGTCCCAATAGCACAGGCAACCCAGCGGCTGGTCCCCAGCGTGTCCCCGCATCCCCTGCGCCCAGCCGACGCTTATTCCCCCATCCCAGCCCCTTGCCTCGGGGGCCTGATCCTGTCCCCCCAGCACGGGGAGGGCAAGAAGAGCGAAACCCCAGCCGGGGGGGGGGCTCAGATCCTGCCCCAACCCCACGCCGGGGCCAGAGCAGAGCCAGCAACAAACTTCCGACCCCCCCCCAAAAAAACACCGAACCGGGACCCCCGCAGCCCCTCCCGGGGGGGCGCATCCCCAAGGCTCCTACCTGCCCGCGGCTTCCCGAAGGGCCAGGGGGGGCCGGCCCCCGCCCCCGCCGGCCGCCGTTTGCGCTGCGCGTTGCCCATGGGCCGCCCTCGCCCCCCAGCGCGGCCGGGCCGAG
>VZTO01021079.1:832-18790 GCA_013400615.1 Syrrhaptes paradoxus
CTGACATAGATTTCTTCTGATCACCCTTACTAAGGAAAAATTGCAGGTTTTTTTGAGAAAAGCTGAACTGTGGAACTACAGAATTTTTCAGAGTACTGTCAAAATATTACAGCTTGTCCTGAAAGTTAACACTGATTGTGTTGTGGATCATTATATTTTACTGGAAATTTGAAACATTATTTTAATTTTTCGAAGGGCTGATATGTGATACATTGCAGTCTGAGTGTTACAGCTTTTCTCTGCACACACACATACTTCCCACCAGTTTGTTGCTGTTGGAGGTTTGCTTTGGGACTAGTAAGGATCTTGTGACATAGACTGAGAGTTAAACTGTTGAAATTGGTGGAGGAACACATGTAAGAACATTTTGTCCTTAGGAAGATCAGAAGGACAGGTAGACAGCTGAGAGTGCTTCCAAGGAGGAGAGAAGGGTGCTGTGTGTTTCCTTTTTCTGTGAGGGAATTGGGTCTATGATGGATTTGGGGGAAATGAATTGAGATGTGTGGGTTTGAGAATATGAAAAATTTGCTTGGAGATTGTGGTTTGTGAATAAAACACCACTTCTGTTTTCTGGGATGGTTTTTGGATTTCCTTTGTCTGTGGTAGGATGAAGGGAATAGATGGTTTCACTCTTTTTAATGTACAGGTCATCCTTTTTCTTGCCAGGTGGCAGGCATCTGGTTTGTGATGACTGCCTGCTCTTTCCACAATATTGCATGAATTATGTCTCTGTCTAACAAAGGAGGTTACTGTGTACTCTGCTATTCCAAGTTTATAATAATTTTTACTTCTGAGTCTAGTTTTGAATGTTGAAATTGAATAGTGAAGTCATATTAATTTGATAATCTGTCTCATTTATGGTATGATGCTGCACTGATATTTATAAAGGTTCATTTATCTTTATAGAGTAATTTTAGAATTTCAAGCATATATAAGATTACTTGGAAAATTGTTCTCTTTTTGCTTACATTGTTCGAAGGTGAAATTTGAAGAAGAAAGAGTGGTCAGGCACTGGAATGGACTGCCCAGGGAGGTGGTGGAGTCACTGACCCTGGGTGTGTTCAAGGAAAGACTGGATGTTGTGTTGAGGAACATGGTTTAGTGGGAGCTATTGATAATAGGTGAGCGGTTGGACTGGATTATCTTTTAGGTCTTTTCCAACCTTGGTGATTCTATGATTCTAATTTAAGATAGTGTTTTGAACTGTAAAGAGCCAGTACAGTGAATTTGCTGGAATATTCTTTCTGCTTTGTTATATACACAGCTGTTTCGTCAAATAAACATCAGGGTGTTCACTGTCGGGAATATATTTTTCATATGATCACCAGCTTGATTGTGGTAGATACTGAGTTAAAGCTATGATGTAATTCTGAGTAGCCTTGTTGGTCTTCTGGAAGATAGCTCATAGACCACCAAAAGAGAGGTGCATATGGCTTGGTCACTGAGCAAATTTTTCAGAGGCCTAAATTAGACCTTAGCATGATGAAGTGAGGAAGGAGACTTGCTTGTCAGTGATTGAAATGGCTTTGCAACTGTCTTGTATGTCTTAGGTATGTATCTTATGATATTTCAAAGGTTTGGTCTTCGCACATAAAATTTTGTGTACTTGCCAGTGCTAGCTGGAGTGCTGTTATATTTTACTTACAGTACAGTGCTCCAGACAAAAATGCAGGATATCAGAGACCAGATCATTAGCTTGGAGAGAGCACAAAGTTATTTCTAAGTAACTGTACAATGTGATTTTGAGATATTTGGGTAATTTTTTCTCTTCCCCACTGTCTTCAGTAACATAATAAGGTAAAATCTTTAGGGATGGTGCTGCTTTTCTGATTTTGATTTTGTGTGATGTATTTGTAATGCTAAACATTACATATTAATATTATGTAGTACGTGTGTAAAAGCAGTATGTGCAAGTTATCTCTTAGAAAATACAGATTTACGGATTAAGTTGTCTTTCTGAATGCCATGACTTGAGTTTGGGTTATCATATTTCCTCTGCACCAGTTTGATAGGCTAGACATGTTAAAACAGTGCAGAGAGAACTGCTTATATTCACTTACTTTTCCAGAGCAGTTGGAATGCTATATTAATTTATTGGCACAAAGATGTCTAATTGAAAAAAAAAAAACAACTATCTGCCTTTGCTGCATGGAAGAAGAAAAGGATAAAATGAAGCAGCACTACCATCTATGTAAATTTGAGAAAAGAGAGCTACTGTCAGAGAAGGTAGGATTCACCAAATTTTATTTATGGACTTAGCAACTTCTTTTCCTTAAAATCCACACTGGGCACATCCTTGTAAATTTAAACCATTCTGCCATTATGGCCAGTATAAACCCAAAGTCTCTACTTACTGCTGTTTACTTTTTTCTTATAGTGTCTGAGAAACAGGCCTCTGATTTTGAACAGATCCTGATGTTACTGTGCTGTCTGGTAGTGCCAGATTAGATATGTTATTTGTCTCTTGAAGCTTGATTTCTGTTCTTGCTTGGCCAGTTGATCTGAGTTAATACGACAGTAAATATGTATAAATACAAACAAATTCTTTAAGTTCCCCCTATTCCCTCCCCCCCCTTGGCCTTAGCATTTTGTCATTTGGCATTCTCAGTTTAACAACTTCAAAAGTGCTTTTCTGTTTTCAAGGTTTATTTCATGAATTCACAGAACACAAGTTATCAGGCCACTGCTGGAAATCTCCAGAAGAAACATTGGATGCAATAGATGTTTCTAGAGTATAATGATGTTTGCTTCTTTATTTGGCCATCTTTGAAACAAATAGGTAAATGTATTCTGTTACAGTGTCATGGACAAGAGGAAAAGTATTTGTTTAGTCCTTATGGTGGACTGAATCAAATTTGGAGATGTATGAAAAGGTAAAGTGATAGAAGATGCAACAGAATAAAAGTTCATTAGCACGAGATACTTAGTAATATAAAACATTAACACAGTTCTCAGTTATGCTAGCTGTTTCCATTCAAACTGTCCCATGCTATACGATTCAGTAATAGTAGCTGAATGTCTTTGTATGATGAATAAAATAATTCACATGTACACTAGCTACTTCCAGCTAAACTGTTCCTTTACTATATGATTCAACAATAATAGCTGGATGTCCTGTGTAATGGGTAAAGTACTTCTCAGGCACACTGAAGCTCTTCTGTCACTGGATATGATGTAATTTTATCTTATTTTTCGACCAGCACAATAAATGTGACTGTGTGAATGATAATCTGTGTTTGTGTGCAAGATTTTACTTGGAAATAATCTTTCAAAAAGGAGGAAAATGAACGCATTGCAGAGCTTGATGTTCCCAAAAGATTTTGTTTACAGTTTTGTGAAACTATTAAGCATTTGTTGTAAGGAGAGTAGATTGTTCTAGTTTTAATAATTGTAATGCTGTTCTGTTTTAATATTGTATGATATGTGGGCTGCCATAAAGTTGTTACAAATTGAAGGGCTGTTATAACATGAAATGAGGCACCTCTTCTGAATGTTGCTTTTGTTCTGTATTTAACAAATTAGTATGTTGACATTTGTCACTGATGGATTTCATTATTTGCTGAAAGGGTTTTAGGGGGTTTGACAGCATGAATGGTTTGTCCTACAGACTTTTGAGAATTGATAAAGGAATCTTTGTTCTTTGTGCAAAAGCACAAGAGATATCTTATTGACTGGCGCATACAAAAAAGGAGGCTTGTATAGCTGCTGCGCAGAATAGACTAAGAAAATAATTTTGAAGTCATTATGTATTCTTTTATGTTGTTCTCTCTTTTTTTGCTAACAACATGTATCTCATTAGTCAATTAGTAACAGGAAGTATTGGATCCTCATTCAGTAAAATGAAAGCATGAGTTTTATATCAGTTTATATACTGTTTATAGATGACAAAAATAAGAAAATTAACGATAGTAGGACTAGTTAGTTAAATTTCTGTTGCCTGAACCATTTTTGAGACAAGTGTGCAGAGTGTTGTAGAACTTGTATATACAGAGGATAAAGGCATAGTAGAAATAATGCATTTTAGCAGGGATGTTGAAAATCAGAATAGACTTGCCAGTGTTGGATTTACACCCATTCTTTTAGGTAAAATGAAAGGCTTCAGAAAATGAATCTCTAGGTACCAGTTCTTAAAAGCAAGAATTTGGGTGCGTATGGGCAAAAATAAATCCCATGCAAACTGGATTATCTAATCTCATTGTTTACTGCTACATTTGTAGTGGGCACTAGAAGCAAGAGTGTGTTAGATATGAACTGAAGTTTTAAAGGAATTGGGTCTGTGCCCCTTCTATCATTTCAGAAGTTCTGATCTTTTTCAAAAAACTCTGAGCTTCACCTTTTTATTTAATTTTTTTTTTTAAAGAAATATCAGGAATTTGTAGTGCACTCTGCTCCAGTAATATTTGAGATTTCTTGAGTGATTCAGGTTTGTATCTGGAGTTTTCTTGGTTTGTAGATGAAGTATTTCTGACAGGAATCCTTGAAAACCAAGAGCATTCCTTAGTTTTTTGTTTTTGTTTTGCGATGCAACTCTAACTGTAGTTTGTAGAGATTTAATAAGAAACGCTTCTGCCTTCAAGCAGATTTCATTTCCTTGCTATTTTTAGAACAGTGATACCATGAGGTTTACACTGAAAAAGAATCCTGAAAAACTTGAAGAACAAGCAACCTCTTTTCCTTTTTTTCTTCCTGGTTTGGCTTTTTTGTTCTTGTGTGTTGGTGGTTTGTTCTGGTTTGTGTGGGCAAAACCTTTCTAATATATATTAAATTAATAAAATATTGCATATTCTTTATATTATTTTTTCTTGTCCATGTCAGTTTTTGATACCACTAATGTATAGGTGCTTAACTTGAGTGAATTTTCGTTGAATATGGAGAAGCAGACACATTTTTCTCTTTCTGTCTATTTATCATAGTTGGTCATTTGCACTTCGGCTCGGAGCTGTGTTAATATCTGCCAGAAACTTCACGATGTAGTAAAAGGAAGTCCAGGTCTTCCAGTAATAGCAAAGATGGAAAGCTACAAATAATGAAATCCATCCATGGTAAAATAATATCATCTATCACTGACAAATGTCATAATTTAAACTGGAACTGCGGAATATTGTTTATCACATTAACCATTTTAGCAAGAATACAAAGAATAGTTTGAAAAGGCTCTGAAACAAGCGCTATATGCCTATCAAATATAAACCAATATGTTGTTTTTTAGTTTCCCCTTTGATATATGAGAAAGAAACCTAAAAAAAATTATCACACAAACCCATTTTGTATTCATAAGATGAGAGGTGTGAGTACCTGCATTTGTATGTTTCCATTACCCTCTTCTTGTTAAAATAATACAATAAATTGAAATAATTAATTACAGTGATCAATGTCTGTCTGTTGCTATTTTCTGCTCGCTTTGTTTTTTATTTCACCAAGTGTTTAAGGTTAATTTTGTGGTCCTAATCTTATCAGTTTTAAATGAGAGAGAATGAATATAATTTCATTATTCTAATGGAGAATTTCCACACTATTATTTGTTACTAACCATTTTCACATGGTTAATAGCATAACTTTTTTTTTTCCCCTTTGTTTGGCCATTTTCTAATATTTGGAAACAATCAGAGAAATGTGGTAAATTTGATATGAAATCTGGAATTTAGCAAATCCAGAATGTAAACTGAATATTGCATTTACATGTGTAAATTTCTTACTGAAATTAGTGGGAACATGGTATTTCCGCTGGCTCCTCAGACATGAACAATTTTTTCCCTTCAACCTCTGAACCTCTTTTGTGATGCTACCTATGTCAGCAAGGGCAGAGATGTTTTGTCATTGTTGTGATCTTTGCATCAGCTGTCTAACAAAAAGATACTTCTATTAAAAATTCTATGTCCTAAAATACTATCCACAGAACAGTCTGAACTAGAAGTAGTTTTATTTTCTTGATCTTGACTTATTTCTTCTTCAACTGAAGTACTCTAGATTGACTTCCAATCTGTCTGATTTTAAGAAAAAAAGAAAAAAAGCTAATTGAGTTGTGCAGCTTGTAAGACTTGTTTGGAATAATCTCCCATGAAGCTCCAGGTTCCAGTATAAGTTGGGTACTGACCTGTTGGAGAGTAGTGTAGGGGAGAGGGACCTGGGGGTCCTGGTGGACAGCAGGATGACCATGAGCCAGCACTGTGCCCTCGTGGCCAAGAAGGCCAATGGCATCCTGGGGTGTATCAGAAGGGGGGTGGTCAGTAGGTCAAGAGAGGTTCTCCTCCCCCTCTACTCTGCCCTGGTGAGACCGCATCTGGAATATTGTGTCCAGTTCTGGGCCCCTCAGTTCAAGAAGGACAGGGAACTGCTGGAGAGAGTCCAGCGCAGAGCCACAAAGATGATGAAGGGAATGGAGCATCTCCCTTATGAGGAAAGGCTGAGGGAGCTGGGTCTCTTTAGCTTGGAAAAGAGGAGACTGAGGGGTGACCTAATTAATGTTTATAAATATGTGAAGGGTGAGTGTCAGGAGGATGGAGCCAGGCTCTTCTCTGTGACATCCAGTGATAGGACAAGGGGCAATGGGTTCAAGCTGGAACATAGGAGGTTCCACTTGAATATGAGAAAAAACTTCTTTACAGTGAGGGTGACAGAGCACTGGAACAGGCTGCCCAGAGAGGTGGTGGAGTCTCCTTCTCTGGAGACATTCAAAGCCCGCCTGGATGCGTTCCTGTGTGATCTGATCTAGGTGTTCCTGCTCCGGCAGGGGATTGGACTAGATGATCTTTCGAGGTCCCTTCCAATTCCTAACATTCTATGATTCTGTGATGCAATTTTGTACTATGAATACTTAATAAGGGATCTGGACATTAGTGTCACTGATTCACAAATTATTTTCAATGTTACCAATATCAATACTTTTTGAGGAGCAATTGCATGTGAAGTGTGAAGATTAAAAATTGAGCCCTATAAAAAAGAGAGTTGTTCTTTTTAAGAGTGAAACAGGTGCTTGCATTTATTAAAGCCACTTAACTTGCAGTTGCTCCTAAATCAGTGAACTAAATCAGTTAAATATGAAAAATTCATTTGGTGATATAGAACATGAAAAACTTTAGTCCTCAAGTTTTTCTCTTTGAAAGCTGTAAGATTTTTTTACAGCTTAGTAAAAATGACTTTTAGTAGCCATTTGTTACTAGGAGGTATTGTGCATTTGATTTTTTATAAGAGAATTCCATTGCTTCATGGTTTTTTGTGCATGAGGTTTCAAATAAATTGATAAAAGATCCTGATGGGAGCTGAGGTTTTGAATCTGTAGTTCCCTCACTCTCTGCAGTAATTTTCTCTGCTTTTCTTTCTGTATAACAGCAGGCAATTTGCTGCCTGTCACGAATCTTGGGAGTATGGAATTTTCTAAATGAGGTACTGTTGGGCTTACATAAGATATTAGGAAACAAAACCTGGAGAGCTCCAAAAAAGGTTCATGCCCTGCAAGTTCCTCTTTGTGATACAGAATGTGTAAGATGAAAAGTGAGCTAGAGCTGTGCTTAAGCGTCTTGAGGGCATCACAAGGTCAACTGATGAATAATTCCTCAATTCCACACTTCTTACTTGGGTTGACTGCTGGTTGATCTTGTCACCTCTTGTTCCTGATGAACTTATTACAAAGTTGGGTTAGCTCACTGTCAGTCCTTGGATCCCAGACATCAGACTGAAGTCTGCATGCAAAATACACTGTCCTTTCTTTCCTTCTTGGTTTACATCCCAAGTTGGAATATTTGAAGTAGGTAGGATTTATTACCATGGTATGCCTGCATCAGGATATCAGCCACAGATAAGTTGTTTTGTGATTTTTTTTCTGAAACTCCAATTAAAGGTTTTTTGTCTGAGCACTGACAATGTGTGTGCTCTGTGTGTGTTAGAGAGAGGTTGAGACAGCATTGTTTAAATAAATTAGTTGGATTAATACCAGATTGGTCATCCCGTTGTATGTTCCTGTTCTTCAGATCTGGGTCTAGAGATAAGTACTTGGGATTCTTCTGTGGGAAGTGATAGTTTCAGTCCACCATTTGAACATTGTGTATTTTGGTTGGATAATGGAGGACAGAGGAGCTGAGCCCCAAAAGAAAGATAGAACTTCAAAACAGAGCATGCTTTAGAAAAAATTAGAAGAGAATAAGGAACATTTTTGGCAAGACTGGTACAAAAATTAAAACCTTCAAAATTATTCCTGTCTGATAGGTGTGCATTTTGTTGAGCAACTAAATAAACAGCTTGTTTTAGCAGGTACAGCTCTGCATTTTATATTTTGAGTCCCCTAAGACAGAAATACAAATCCTACTTTCAGGACTGACAGTCCTATGGTATTCAAAGAAGTTAGTAGATGGTGTCACCCCATGTGTGATTAGTTCCCATTGATCTAATGTTAAAGGAAAAAATAAATTCTTCAGTAGTTTGACTTGTGTCTTGACTTTTCTTATTTTTTTTACAATTATCAAAAATAATCTAAAAATAACTGGAGATTCTTTTTTTAAATACTTAGAACTTTTACTCACAAAAGTTTCAGAGTAAGTTGTGATTGAAATTTTGAGGAAATTTGTGCAAATATATATGTGATATAGCATATATATTCATTTGTGAACATAAAGTTTAAGAGAATTTAATTATGGGGAGTGAGATGGGTTGATACAGTTTTCCTTTAGGCTGATCTAATATTGGCTGGGAGTGCATCAAATTATTTGTTTTGAAGCACATCAAACTGGTATCCCTTTTGTTCAGGTCAGTGTGATCAGTCCTTTTGCAGTAGCAAAGTAAGGTCTCCTGGCATATAAAAATTGCATTTGTGAACTCAATATTTTCAATGAGACTTAGTTTATTTTTGTTCTTTATAAAGTTCCAGAGCTATATTGATATCTGAAGACAATTTATAGAAGTTCCTCTGTCAATAATGTCTGGACAAATAAAATAAATAGTTGACTTGTAAGTCCAAAGACCTTGGAAGGTGGCATATGTCACAGTTGTATATGATAAATACTGTCTTTTTTATGCAGGTTTTTACTTTAAGGCTGTTCATTTGGTGTAATATGGGATTGCAGATAATGAGAAATACCAGGGGTTGTTACAAACCCAGTTGTTTATGTAGCAGCTGTTTGAGCTTAGGCTCATGTTATCTTTCTCCTTTCACTGTGTAATTTCTTCAGTTTTACGCCAAGTCCTAGTTTTGCTGTTGAACAGTTTCTCCTTTCACTTTGTAATTTCTTCAGTTTTATGCCAAGTCCTGGTTTTGCTGTTGAACCGTTTCTCCTTAGAGGGTTTCACCCTTGTTTGTAAACATCCTGACTAATCTGGTTTGGTACAGCAAAATAAGCAAGATTGAAGTGATTGTCTGCCAGTTCATGGAGCAGCTGCTGCTTAGGTGTTCAGATCATTAATTAGGTGCTGGACTGAAATGTTGAAGGTTGGATGTTGGATTGCTGTATTGGGTTGGCTAACAACATCCTCCTTCCAACATACTTGGGTTGGCCTTCTTTCCTATTGCCTACCCTCCTGTATTATTGCATGGTTTATGGACCAAAAAAAAGTAATTTGCTCTAGAATGACTTTCAGCTGTAACATCCAAACACTTGTTGGTTGCCCATTATGATAGTGGGAAAGGAACACTTTACGAAGTTTCCATTATTTCAGGAACAATGTTCAGAGTATTCCAACTACAAGATCCTTTTTCTACAACTGCATCTGCATGTATATTTGAGTTCCTGTTTCACTATAAACCTAGAAGATTAAAAAGGTGTTTGCCTCTGTAGTTTTATCAGTACTGGACTGTAACATTCACCAGAAAGATGAAGATTAGAGAGGTAAGTGGTTGTTGCATGTTCTTATGTCTGCATTCCAATGGCACAAGTGTCCTCAAAGATAAGTTAAGCTAACGTTCAAAGTCTGATTTAGATAATGGAGACAATATGCTGATACTGTTCTTTGTATCATAGGAATAATGTAGGTTGAGGGCAACTGATGAGAGATTGCACAACCTGTATGTAAGAGCTGTCATTTTATTGTCCGACTTTCTCAAATTACAGTAATCTTATAAATATATATCTTAATTTTGATGTATCCCTGTTGTAATGTTTTTAGAGAGATTTCCTCTGCTCCTTTCTACATGTTTAAGAAGGGATTTTCTAGAAGTACAATAACTGTCTAACCCTTTTATATCTGGCTACCTTTTTCTAAATAGGAAAAATAAGCAATATGTGAAGTACTATCAAAACATTAAAAATATTTTAATTGTATAACTTCCTTTTGTAATAGTGATTTTGGATGCTAGTTTTGACTCTAGAAGCATAATTTTCCAGCTGATATGGTGTTGGCTGTGTTATTCCAATAAATATATAAGAAAATGTATCTGCAAATCCCTGTGTGTTAAGCGGGAAAGACTTCTACTTCAAAAGGAATGGCACAAGTCTGTTAGAAATGAGCTTTGTGTTCCTAGCTTAAATGTGTACTTAAGTTCTTGCACGTACATTTGGCTAGAGTTTATGCTATGTGTCTCATCTGATTATGTATGAGCAGCCAAAGATAGCACACTGCTGCAGTCTGTGTGCAAAGTGGCACCTGCATCTAAGCGATAAGTCTGGAGAAATGCTTTTGCAAAATTGCTTTCAGGATTGGCCTCTCAACTGGTCAAATTACTGTTCAGAGATCTAGGACTCATCAGGCCCCTATGACCTTTCACACCAAAAATTTGTTTCCCTTTGGATCTCAATTTTTCCTTCATATGCATTCATACCATAGTTACAGTGTTGAGATTTCCCTTAACTCTAGTTTAACTGGGAGAAGGAACTTGCTCCTTCTTTCAGTCAGATGATACAATGATGTAAGTATGAGGGTCTGATGCTAGGCAGAATGATAACCTTTTGCTTTAAAAGTGTAACCAAGTATATACTTGTTGAAAACAAATCATTAAACTCTTTTTCTGGAAGAGCTATTGGGAACTTGTCCAGCTTCCTGGGAAGGACTGGTGGGGTTTTTATTTTTTTTCGTTAACTGAAACAGGTTTCCCGTCTTCTTTACCATATCCAGCTAGCCTTTTGTGGCCTGCTTTAGAAACTTGGGCCAGACTTAAAAAGACATTGACTAGAGGCATTTATAAGCTGTGCATACCTTGTCAGATCTTGATGTAATTGCTGAGGTGAATCACCTTTGTCTGTTCCTAGTGTATGAATGGATTTCTTTTCAATTCCAATAAAAGGAATAGATATCAAGCCTTACAATTTGTTCCTAGTAAGTCAAATGGATGGTAGGAGGGCCAAATTCCTATTCTGGTTAGAAAAAAAAAAAAAAAGAGTTGTTGTTTCTGGCTCTTGCAATTCAATCATCCAGATTATTTTATTTTTCACATAGACCATTTCTTGCATTGTTGAGTGTTTTAGGAACAACACTGATAGTAACAATGTGTAATGAATAACATTGCACACCCTAGATGATGCAAAAAAAGTAGGTTTGGTTGGTATCGGTAGAGGTGCAGCAGAGTTTCTAGAATTCAAACATATTTTATATAGAGAATCTGTATTTTAAGCTAATATATAGAATCAAGCTTGTCCACAAACTAGTGGATACCAAACATATTATGGAAACATGTTCAGTCTTTGATAAATGGATGGTTCGGACTAGGATAAATGGGAATTTTCCGCTGCTCTGTAGTGATATGTCTTGCTATAGGACGCTCTGAATTAGAGATATAGCTACTTATTAAGGTCAAGCAAAATAAAAGGAATCATTTAAGGTGTTCTCGGGAAAGGAAGTTGCTGGCTGTACCCAGATAAAATCAAGTTCTGCTGCAGCACATAATCTTATTTTTGGCCTTGTAGAAAGTTGTATTCTTATTCTTTGGCCAAAATTTAACTCATACAGATTTTTCTTACTGAAGTGATTTGTAATCCTTCCCTAAAAGAGATTGTCCAAATGTGGCATTTCTATTATTTAAGTGATTGTTAAAAGCAGGAAATGTAATCTTTACTGTGTATTTTCCTACAGTTGACTTAAAATGCAAACCATTCTGTGAGTGTGGTTATAAGGCATGAAGTTACTTTTGTTTTGCTTAACCAAATGGCTGAAACACTGCCAGCAGTATGTCTGAAATGTTATTTACTTGATCCATTTCTGTGTTTTTTTTCTTTGTAGCACTGTAAACATGACACAGTTAGGGGTCATTTACTTACAACTGACCAAAGTAGTACCCCCGAAGCTGCAGTTATTCTACTCTTCAGGAGCTTTATAATAAAAGGTTCATCATGTTCTGCACATTCTGTGCTTGCACTTTTCCCCCTTTCTCCATCCCTCACTTCTCTTATTCAGAATTGCTTTTGACAAAGATTTGGAGAGCTGCTATTTTTTCTTGCTTTTTTTCTCTGTGACTTGATTCCTCTATTAGTGCTTTAATTTCTCACATTGTTTCTTACAATGCTGACTAATTGAATTTTTTTTTGAATTTGAATTTTGAATTTTTGAATTTTTTTGAATTTTTTTTTAATTGAATTTTAAATTTTTTTTTTATATTTTTTTCTGCTTCAGTGCGTATCATATTTTACGGTCTCAGTTCCAGACATTCAGCTGGGCGTGTGTTAATGTTTCCAACGGAAGGGTAGGCCGGGGGGTGACGTTCTTTGGAATGCTGACAAATAGTGGTTGACTCTTGGAAAAATCTTAAGACCATGCACTCCCTTCCCGTGCTCAGAAGGCTAGACTTAGTTTTGAAGACCTGTGGTCTTGAAGGTGTACCGTTATGCTTTATTTCCTTTCGAACTTTCTGGAGTTGAGAAAACACCTGAAATGGTGCCAAGGGTTAGTGCAGAAATACTCTGTAGATGGTTGTCTTGGTTTGTGCCCTTGCTACTCCCATCTGTGGCATGGTGCCCTGTTAATTCCTTGCATGTTAGTCAGAGGGCTTAATTTGGCTACTTTTCTTTCCTAGGTTACTTAATTTCAAAAATTATGTAACTTTTGAGATGTTAATGTCTGCAATGTCTGTAAGCATAGCAGAAATTGCCTTACAGCAGAACATAAATTGGGAACATGAGTTGCAGTGATTTGCAGTTCAGTGTGTTTTCAGTAGCAGAGCAATAATTTATAACAGCTTTCCCCCCGACTTTTTACAATATTTAAGTGCAAAGCAGAATACATAGGTTGAGTTGTTCTCCCCATTGTGAAAAGCAGATCTTTAGTGAATATCGAGTCTCATTCTCACTTCTGTGGTTGTAGTAAAGGATGTTCTTCTGCATTTGCAAAGCTGATCAACTCCTGTAATCAGATGGTATCTTTTTAGCTTGTTGTAACAGGCACATGTGCTCTGCTATACGTGGCTCTTGTTGCTTTTGGATAGTGATTTGGTTTCTTAGTAAAATGTTTCTGTTTTGCTTATTTGCAACTTTGATCACTTAACTGATAAATGATTGCTGCCTATATTCACACCTCCTCATCTTTTATTATCCTGGCTTATATATAAATGCTTCTATTGAAATAAAGCAGTCTTGTAATTTGAAAAATACAAGACTTTAAGTTACTTATAAAAGGTAAAACCTGTTTGACGGTTGAATAGAAAACAACTGCTTGGCAGAATTTTAGTTTGATTCTCTGTCAATCAACAATAAAGTGCAACCTAATTCCTAAAAATGCCTGAGTTATAAACTATCAGTCATGACCTAGCATGTGTATAGTAGCAACAGGCTGACAAGGCTAATAAAGGTATACATTATTATGGCCATGCAATGCATGTTGTAACATGTCAATAATGTATTTGCTCACTATTTTGCAGCCCACACATCATCTTCTTGTCACAGAGTGTATTACCTGGAGGGAGCCATCTCTGTGGAACACGTCTGTGCCATGAAATTGCTCATGCTTGGTTTGGACTGGCCATTGGTGCTCGTGATTGGACTGAAGAGTGGCTAAGTGAAGGGTTTGCCACTTTTTTAGAAGATATATTTTGGGCTAGGGCACAACAGGTAAGGTGATCATTGCTTGTCAATTGCACTATGTGGAAATCAAAATTATATACCCACTGTGAATTAGATATAAGTTAAACCTTCTGCGTTATAAAGATAAGTATTTTAAAATACTGTTGGAATTTGCAGGATAACTTGATTTAAAAAAAAAAAAAATCATTCCTGATCCACAGTGAACACTAATCTTTGCAGAGGTAGTGGTCAGTGCAAATGAGAATGAAAACATCTGCTTGTCAATTATTACCTTCCCATGAATGTACTGCTCAATTATTACAATTCAGCTATCAAATAGTTTTTCTGCATTCTTTCCACTTATATTGTTTTCCCAGAGCTGGAATAAACAGCAGAGTCTTACTGAATATTCCAGGTACCTAATGAAAGTGGGCTGGTTTTGTCCAGTGGACAGCCAAGAAGCATACCTCAAAACAAAGTTGAAGTTGATGAAATAGTGCACCAGCACTTATACTTTTTTTCTCTTATACTGCCCAGCAAGAGTTGCCCTCATGTCAGAGGCTTAGAAATCATTGTCTGCCTTAAAGTGAAAAGCTCATAAATTGCTTATGGGATAGTAAAGTGGTTTTCTGCTCCAATTCTTATTTTTGTTGTATCTTTTCTACTTCAAGCATTTTGTGTGTTAGTAATTTCTTCCTGTGCTTGTGCCAGGCCCTGATTCTACCCCTTAAGTCTGCAGAGGTCCATCTAGGGCAGAGGAGGTGGAACTGGGAACTGGCATCGTACACTCTTCTGAGCCTCCGTTTTATTAAGTGTCACTTAGCATGTGTCTGGAACATGAAAAAGAGGAAGGCTGTCCAAACACTTTGCTTTTCCTTCTGGTCCTAAAAGTAATTTCTGCCCTTACATTGAACATCACTCATCTGCTGTGAGCTGTTCACATTAATTCTATGCTTTTTGTCACTTGAAAGTGTTTTCAATGTAGTAGACACGCCTCCATGTAGCTGAATGGCAAGGAATACGCAATAAAACAGGGTGATTAGTATCCTTGTTAATTTATAAGGTCAGAAGATGCATTATTGTTTTTTTTTCCTTTTTAGAATTTGTGAGTGTTTTGGTGCTGTGCAATTGTACAATTGTAGGATTATAAGTATATTCCATAGTGCCTGACAATAATTTCATTGAAATATTGATGTAATGCAGGATAATATTACCTGCTTATGCTTTCTCCCATCTCCCATCTTTTCTTATAATCAAGAAGCATAAATTAGTTATTATTTGTAAGCTGACAACCTGGTATTTATTTCATAAGCGTGCATCTCTATTAGTGTTACGTGAATGGGGGAAAATACAACGGGGAGCTTTCAGGAGTGTTTCAGAAGTAGTAGGAAAGAGGAGTGAAGTCAGGACACAAAGCAGCTCTTTGCTTTCAAAGCTGGGAAGAGTAAAGATGCAAGCAAACCCGATATGCCACGTATCTGTACTGTACATTCAGTTCACTTACTGCCAGTCACTAAAGGGAAAACAACTTGCCCATCTCTCTACTCAGGCAGCAATATTTAACTGACTATTGATTTGATGTGCACAGCAAGGCTTCTGTTTTCCTTAGTGCTGCTATTAACTCTTATGGCAGCAATGGTTATTTTTGGTTTTGTTTTTTTTTTCAGCATGGATATTGGTACTGTTCCCTGCATCTTCTGCATGTTAAAGGAAAACAAAACAAGTTGCTCTTTCTGAAAATTATTATTGTCTGTTGGTAAACAGTAATCAGTGATCTGTGTTTTTTGTACACTAAGCAGCTATCACATGATGAAGTAAAAGGGCAACAGGAATTGAAAGCTTTACTTCACTGGCAGCGACTCAGAGATGAGGTGCAGAACTCTGAAGAAGAGCTCCAAGTTCTAAGGTAACAACAATAGTGTGGTCTTTGCTTTTGATGTTCTCTCTCTCCTGTCCACCATTTTCTTCCTTGAAAAGATATGCATCCAAATAATCTGATTAAATCCACTGCATTTCCGTATTTCCTTCTGAAGAAAAAAGAAAAGTCAAATTAAATTGCCCAGGTTATTCATCCTCTGTATAATGCAATTGCTTTTCTCTTTGTTAGAGAAAGCTTTCAAAAACCATGGGACTTAGTTTGATATAAAATGGCTGTACGCAGTGTACAAGAGCCTCTATTCAGGGGAAAAAAAAAAAGGCCATTTCCTGAAAAAAGTTCGCTGTTTGAAACCATAACAGATTCACTTTCTGTGGCTGAAGACAAAAATGTACAGGAGTATGGTATCTAACTGCCAAACTGAATGAAGCTTTAAAAAAAAAAGGAAAAAAAAACCTATATAAATCTACTTTCTCTTTAGAAACAACTAATAATGATATTAACAAGATTTTGGTCTTTAGTTACTAGATGCTGAGCTCAAGGCTTCTTCTTATGTAGCTAAAGACAATAGGTCAAAAAAAGATTCTTGCTTTGCTAATGATTAATGATCTGGGCTGTTCTGATTGTTGTCTTGGGAATTTACCAGTGTCTTTTATCTTGAGTGTCTGCCTGTCATCTCCATAGCTTGTCACCCCACAGTCTTTGTCCAAGAAAAACAAGTTTACTAATCCTAACTCAAATTAGCCCTACACTGACCAAATCACAGAATTACAGGCACAGAATTCAAGAGTTTATGTAGACCATTCTCCTACCCTGAAATACGAGCAGTATGCATAGACCATCTTAAGCAGGTTTTTGATAATAGGTTTTTAGAAACCTTCAATGAAAGAGTTTCCATGGTACCTAGCTAAGCTATTTTAGTGTTAACAGTTAAAAATTGATTCCTAATACACAGTTGACATATTGTTTATTTCAGACAATGTAAGTTTCTTCTTTTCTTTCACCAAGTGGAAGTGAAGAACAAATTGATCCCCGACTTCTATATCGTCAAGCTTTAAATGTTGTTGGAAGACTGATGCCATTTAATTCATTCTGAGGTCTTACCCTCTTTTGTGCTTTCCCAGTAGGACCTAAAAGGCTTTCATATTCAGGCACGGTTCATCAACATCAAAATTCCCCTGTATGGTCTCACGTTATTTGAAAATGTGTCACCAAATATGCATGACTGTAGTCTTTCATTGATCTGTTTTACTTCATGTTTATTGTTGAATTATATATGCTACATATAAGCAGCCTATGAAGTTATACATTTGCAAGTGTGCAATTTGATAATAGGTGTAAATACAAAAGCAGGCCTTATCGCTAGCTGTCATGCAGATGCTACCAACACAACTACTGATTGACAGATGCTGGGAGTTTTGTTGGTTTGTCTTAAAATAAATTATTTTTAGGAACATTGTTTTTTGTGATACGAAGCTTATCCATTTTCCTGATTATGAAAACACTTTTATAGTCTTTTGTGTTAATTATGTAGTTGTTACTTTTAATAAAATATGTATATGGTGTAAATTTATTGGCCAAAATATTGTGTGGCCAAAATATTCTTTATAGTTTGAAACTCGGGAAGGTTTGTTTTATCTTTAAATTGAAACTTAAGCTTTCCATTGACTTACACAGTTAGAATACCTAAGTCTTTGTAATAAGCATGCTGCTTACCTTTTGCACAGTGTTATTCTCAGTTCTTACATAAAAGAATAATAAATACTTTCTAATTTAAAAATATGACTCTAGTATACACTTCAGAAGAAGAACATGATGCCAGCTTGGGATTCTGGCAATCTCTTCTTCTCTGATGTCTCTAGTTTCCTGTAGTTTTATTTAAGGACTTTCCACTGGTTTCAGTTAGAATCATAGAATCATAGAATGGTTTGGGTTGGAAAGGACCTTAAAGACCATGTAGTTCCAACCCCCTGCCATGTGCATGGACACCTTCCACTAGACCAGGTTGCTCAAAGCCTCATCCAGCCTGGCCTTGAACACCTCCAGGGATGGGGCATCCACAGCTTCCCTGGGCAACCTGTTCCAGTGTCTCACCACCCTCATAGTGAATAATTTCTTCCTAATATCTAATCTAAATCTACCCTCTTTCAGCTTATACCCATTACCCCTTGT
>VZTO01021080.1:5233-22000 GCA_013400615.1 Syrrhaptes paradoxus
TGGTGGCACACTGGAACAGGTTGCCCTGGGAAGTTGTGGATGCCCCATCCTTGGAGGCATTCAAGGCCAGGCTGGATGTGGCTCTGAGCAGCCTGGTCTAGTGGTTGGCGGCCCTGCATATGGTGGGGGGGTTGAAACTAGATGATCACTATGGTCCTTTTCAACCCAGGCCATTCTATGATTCTATGATTCATGATCACTGTAGTTCCTACATAGAGGGTAGCTGGTGATTACGATTTTGATAGAACGCTTGTACATAAGTATTTCATTTTCTTCACGTGGCATGGGAGCAGTATACATCTGTGTGTAGTCCTCTCTGGGGGACCATTTGGCCAAGGAAGGACTACCACCTTCTACTGTCACCAGATCTACAGTAGTACATCCACATCTTCCCATTTGTTGACTGAGAAAATTACAGTACGGATCATCTGAAAAAGGAAGGTTCATTGCAGAAGACATGCAAGAGGGAAAAGTACTGGGAAAGAGCTGCATCATATTTGTTGCAAAAGGGACATTTTTTTTCTCACAAGAGTGAAGTGTTTTCTTTGCCTTGCTGAGTTGCTTCCAGAAGAGACACAGTTTTACAAATAAATATATCAATATCACATCTTTCTTCTATTAATTCTGCATAAGACAGTTTCTATGACTATAAAATTTATAAAAATTAATTTATTGAGGGGCATCAAACTATGTGAAAAGGGAAGAAAAAACCTCAGAAAGATAAGGAGATGGTGAAATTTCTTCAATTTGTATCTCTCAGAAGAGTTAAAGTTTAGGAACTCTAGAGATAAAAGGGAATGAAGCCTAGAAATGGCCTGTGGCTTACACCTACCCTCTAGTTGAAGAAGTCTTTGAATCCTCCAGACTCTTTTTTTCCCCCCAGAGTTCCCTATCTTGCAAACCCATATATTTTTAATATTGCAATATTCAGTAATACTGGGGAACAACCTCAGCTCCTTTCAATTGTAAAACATCAAAGGAGAAAGACAGATTAATGTCAAAAGGAGCACTTCTATTGAATTCCATAGCTTCAGCGTTAGTCTTTTTGTTAGAATAGAAATACTGGGATGAAAATGGGATTACCTTGGGGAAAATTACCTAATGCATTTTAAGACAAAGAATTAAAATAGTGAAAATAATCTGAAATGTACATTTATGCAGTAGAAATTAAGCACTGTTAAGTGACAGAAAATGAAAGTGAACAGCATCTTATTCATCAGTTTGCAGTGAGGTGAAGCTCCCCAAATGTGAAAATGCTGGCTGCACACAGAAGAAAAATCATAATAGAAATTTGGAAACAAGTGGAATACAATATTGATTTCTGTATTTATGGTTCATTTCTGAGTTCATTATTTTCAGAAAACTATTGTCTGGAGGGACATAGGAGAAGACAAACAAAGATGGGGTGGGGAGTGGAGGAGAGTCAAAATTTCAAGGTGTATACTTCGGCAAGAAGAGTAAAAAGTAACAAATTCTATATATATCTGAAGCATGCAAATATTAGGCAAGAAAAGGAATTTTCATCTTCCAGAGTCATAGTGTGATGAAGTGAAGGGGAAGGTTTAGCTAGAACAGGAGAATTGTCAAAAAGATAAGACAAACCTCAAACATTTGAGTTGTTTTATACTGTACACTGTTCAGCTGCTGTTAAATATATAAAAAAGAAAGCAAATGTGTGAAAGTGAGGATTAGTAGGGATTGGAGCTGTATCTTTTCTATGTAATTCTATTCTTTGCTAATGACATTGTCATAACATAATAAAAAAGAATCTGCATAAATACCTTATTTAAGATGACATTAAAACCTACAATCAAAAGAATGTGAAAATCTTTTATTTTATACATCAGTATTTCATCAGTCTTAAATTTTCCATGTGATTTTTTTTAAAGAAATATATTCACTAGTTTTGGTAGTATAGAATATTGTCTCATACATTATTAGAGGATACTCTCGTATGTATGCCACTACACTTTATACAATGTGAGTGTCTTCATAGATTTGTTGCTCCTACAATTGTTATGTGATTTTCATATTTTTTAAAACTGTAGCCAAAGGATTTTTTTTTTTAAATCATGGAGATAACACTACGTCACAAAACCAAGTCAAATGCCATGCAGGACAACATTTTTAAAAACATGAAAATTTATAATTTAGGGAAACTCGATACACAAGTGAAAAGAAATATGTTCATTTTCCACAAGCAATTTGAAGAAGATAAGTTGTTTTTTTATGATAAATCAGTGTACCCAGTGTACAGTGAATATTAGTGCTCAGATACTCTTTTCTGAATAGGACCTGAGAATTCCTCATTACCTGAAAAAGGAAGCAAGTATCTCCACTGAAAAAAATAAACTTACTTGGAAGATGAAAAGTGATTGAAACCAAAAATCTTCTGCTTTGTTTAACAAAGCTTTGTAGAAGTAGGCATCCATGCTAATGCTGCATCATTTAACGTAAGCAGCACTTCAGGAATGATGTAAAAAACAAGAGAAAAGTGTCATAAAATCATAGAATCATAGATAGTTACTAGTTACTGAAGTATCCAAATGTGTTCCAATGTGATCCAGATTCTCTTTTACGTTTGTGGCCTAGTGAAGAGAAATTTTTTTAATCTTGCATTTGACCTTTGTGATTGTGAATTTTACCACCTTCATGCCAAACTTTGGCAGTTGGTTACAGCCTTGTCGAGCAGATAAATTCTATTTGGATCAATTAACAAATATAGCTTGAACTGACAAAGAGAGAAGGATAGAAATGAGTGCTGTGGTAACGTTTCTTGCTCCTTGTACTGCCTTGTGTCAACTCAGAACCACTGGTCTAGAGCTTCAGGTTGTCAGGAATCCAAGGAAGTGCTATCTCAGAGCCTGCCACATTTCCTGAGACAAAACAAAATGTGACATTTCACTGCCCTTTTAATTAGAACCAGAAGATTATCAGTAGCAGATGCTAGGCTGTGATATCTTTATTCTAATCAAATACAAATTAACACAGATTTCCAGACTTAGTGGAAGCCACATTATCTTAGGAAAGATTTCTCTCAGCCTTGAGAAACGTAACGCTATCAGGCAACATTTTTTGTGGGGAAAAAACACCCTTCAAATTAATCACACTTTAAATAGCTGAATGGAAGAGTTAATGAGGAAATAAAAAGTTATTCTTTTGGCTGGAAGCTGATATAGTAAAAATAAATATGGCATGCTCTTGTGGGATTTTTGTAAATACATGGTTCTGAAAAGTCTTCAGCTTCTTGTATTCATATTGTGTTACCTGGTCAGAAAATCTCTCTCCCCGCTTTTCCTCAAAAAAAATTGGCCAAGAATATTTCTTTTGTTAATGTTATAATTTAAAATCCTTTAGTCTTTTCACTGCAGCATTTTACTCCCTGTCTGTACTTGCTGAAACACTGATTTTTTGTTCCAATGTAATACTTTTATTAATCCGTCTCTCTGCACCCTGAAGTATGCATTAGCCTGGTACATTCTTGTAAAGGCTATGGAAAGACACAATGATTTTGTAGAGCTTTCTGGAATGATGAAAGTTTTCAGTTAATGAAGAAGAAACTTACCTTTTTCTTGTAAATGAAGGCTTTTCACATCTCCACACTGAGCTACCACATGCTATTTGTGGTGCTTTATTGCTTTCAGCCTTTATTGTAGGTGTGGGTGGCAGGGACAGGGACAGGTTGTCAGTAAAACAATATCAATATTACTGTATTTAAATACAAATTTAATTAAGTAACTATCTATGGATTTAACAGATTTAATGCAACTGATGTTTTCATTCATCAGGAAATGATATTTCTTTTGTGTGACGTACAACTTCCTTCAGTTGTAATAAGTGGCAAGAAAAACAGATGCAAAGGAACACTACTATTCTACAAAATAATATGAAGATATAAGATTAGGTAGAATTTACATTGCAGTCTTCAAAGTCTATCAGAGTGAATGTGTGTTTTATTCCGAAGGCCCACTGTTAACCTTATTAAGGTTAATGACAAAACCCAAATCAGGCTAATGGATTTTAATTTCTTTTGCTGCTAATACAAAGAGCTACATTGGCATTTTAAGACCACTAATTTTCAAGAACACTGCTGTATGCATAGCAAAGCACAGATTTCTTGCAACATCGTTTAACAGTGGTAGTATATAAATTTATATTTTAGTTTTGGTATTTCTCTAATTAGTGACCTTTCATTAGGAAAGCCAGGCAGCACTAGTGAACCTGATGCTTGTGCATGAAAATCTGAATAAGAAGTTAACCTGTCTTTCAAAAAACTGAGAATGCACTCTTTACCACCTCAATTAGAAGATATTGTAGCAGCAATTATGCAACATTTTAGAAGGAAAATAACTATAGAGAATTTTCTAGTCAGATCTAAATCTTTTGTTTTTGATTTCTCAATGAAATTATTCCCTCTTGATTTGGGCTCAAGACCTTTAGTTTTCTTCTTAGTCTCTAACAAAGAAGTTGGGGGAGGAGGGCAGGGAAACAACCCAACTCTGATACCTCAGAGTTTATTAGATGCAAGGCTAGCAAGGGACAGAGAGACAGGCAGTCTGAACAATATAGATATAAAACATGTTTGCTTGGTGGAGCTGTTTTTAATAAACTACTTTGAGATTTAGAAAATGAAGCAAGGGAACGGTGGATGAAAATATCAAAGAAATACTGGTAAAATAGCTATTAAATGTTGATGCCTTTAGTTTTTGCTTTGGTCACATAGTCCTCCTTGTACTATTTTACCCTCTCTGTATGAGTATTTACGTTTAGCTATCTCCAGCTCTACTTCTTGTCTAGTAGGAATATACTGGCTGTATGTAAGCAGCATGTCACCCTGAATGGTCAACCAGGGAGATACTTAAATTTATTTTTGTGATAGCTATGTTCAGGATGCTTTTCCATCTCTTGCCTCCTGGAGGAAGTGTGTGAACATGGGATCAGTTGAGCACAACTCCTCTTCCCCCTTAGGCTGCAAGTATTTATCCTCATCTTTACTGATTTGTTTCTCCCATCCATGAAGAAGTACCACCCTCATTCAGAAAGTTCATATGTTGCTATGAAATTATATAAATTAATAACACAATCTTATTTTTCTAAATAAATGAATTTAGGTTATAAAAACATGCATTTTTATGATTATTAGGAAACTAATCGAAATATTCTTCATATAGTTTTTTCTCCATGCATTTTAGTGCATACATTCACCTATTGTTCATAAGTACATTTTGAACATTTCTCTGGCATCATACAAAATTCTGAAAAAGTGTCTTGATGAACTGAAAGTTTCAAAAGTGTCTTGAAAAGAGTATGTTCAGTGTCACAGCTGAGAAGCTTGGGGTAAATAAACCTCATGCTAGCCTATACTTCACAATAAAACCAGAATTTTATAGTGGTAATGAAGCACTCCTCTGTGCAATCTGAACAAGATTTTGTACCTTTGTTATTCACAACCGACCAAAATTAATAGATATTTATCTGAGTGATGATTGTCTTGAAGATTTATTGTTTGCAATCCACAAATATAAAATAATTCTAACTTTGTCATAAATTTTTGGTGTTTTGAAAGTTAAAGTCCAGCCTTCTGGTTGGCAGAATCAAGATGTCTCAACCCAGTAGGTTGTTCTAAATCAAGGCCATTGTGTTTTTAACCATATTTTGATGCATACGTTATATGTTCCTTTGACACCTTAACAGCAGTGTGAGACAAGTTCAGCTTTGCAGGAACTGTACCTGCAACACAGCCTAGTTGATATATGAACCAATCTTGAGATTGCTTTTCGTAGACAGAAATAACAACAGAGAGCTTAAATTTGTTTGATATTAACAAAATCTGTGCTCATAAGCTTCTTGGCCATAATGCAATTTCTTAGGTCCTCACAGCACCTCTGGAGGTTATTAATAATAAAAACAAAACAAAACAAACAAACAAAAAACCCAAATAAACCCCCCCCAGCAGACTAAAGTATTACTTCTTTAACTTTGTTTATACAAAATAGAGGACATTAAGAAAACCCTGTCAAAGAATATGTTATGCATATTTACCTTGTAAGTAGAAGTGTGAAATCACTATGAAGCAGAGCCAGACGGTGCAGAAAATGTAGAACCCCTTTTTTTCACATGCTTTTAAAAGTCTAACTTTTGATCAGTGACCTGCTGATTACTTGGAAGGAAGAAAATTCTTCTGTCTTATTATTTTCTTTGAAAATTGTTTTGAAAGCTGTCACTGTCTGGTGTGTCCATTATAGTAGTGCTATATAAGCTCAATTCTGTAAGGAAGCGATATTGCACAATACTTCTTTCAGAAATGTTTGTATCTTTATTTATCAACTAGTTTCCTCTAGAAGCCTGAAATGAACATCCCAGCTGCAAAATTTAAGAATACTAAAGTGTCTACACTTTTGTGTACACAGATGTACAGATAAAATGCAGTTTGTAAATATATGTGCATGCACATCCACAAGCATAAAAGTGTACATCTGTATCACAGATACATATATACACATATTTGATGCCTAATACCACGTATTTCATGTTTTAACAAGAAAAAAACTAACAAAAATTTCAAAATTATTTGTAGAAGATGTATAAATTAAGCTTAATCTTTGGTTTACATAGATACACATGGATTGAAATTAATAATGCTCCAGTTATTTATCTCAGAAACTGTCAAAAATGTTAATTTGAAAAGAATAAAACTTTCATGATACAATAAGAACCTGTGATGAGATGTTTTCATTTGTTTAGTTACAATTTTCACTCTATTAGCTATAAACCACAATTTGTAACCAATTAGATGTCAGAGAGCTATTGGAGACATATTTTCTTGTCTTTGTGTGTGAATACCATAATTTGCCATGGATTTGAAAAATGAGTGTAAGTGTGCCCTTCAACTATCTCTTCTCAAGCATATTGTTACTTTCCAGTGCCTCATGGGGTCAACAGTGCAGTTGTTGTCGTTTTGGCAACCAAAAGATCCATACAATTGATACAGTGATGACACCACAGTGCATTATAAATAATTAATATTTGAGATTGTTTTAAAGTTATGATTTTATTTTTACTCTCTTGTGTCATGACAACTGAAAGTTTTTGGTGCATCTTCTAAATCAACTGGGAAATGCCTGCTACTGGAGTTGAGGTTGACTGACCATTACTGGCAGGCTTAATTATTGGCAGACTACATATTTTGAATGGTAATCTTTTTTTCTGCATGTTTTTCTATGAGAAAACAAGAAAGAAAAAAAAAAGGAAGAAAAAAGAAATCTCTTTTGTATATTACCTATTAATTTTCTTACATTAGAATTATTTCAATCTCTTTTGAATTTAGTATCCAGGTCTCAAAGGAGAAGAAGAAAACATATTTGCTTTTTCACCTGTTTCTTTAGGAGTACAGTGCTTTTCCAGATCATTCAGAATGATTTGGTGATACAGGTGGGATATAAATCTCCTTGGTCCTTGGCAGAAAAAATGCTACAATTTTTATATGTCTTATCATACAGATCTTATCACTTTAATATGAAAATGGGTCATTCTCCACTCACCCACTGCCAAAGCATGACATTTTTGCTATAACTATTACCTCTGTACTGCACTTAAATTTGATTTATGAGAACATTTTATAGAATGGTGTCTGGCTCCAAGCAACAAGACAGAGAATACTCATGTGGACCAGTAGCACCCCCTCAAAAAAACCCTCAAAAATATTTGCATGTTGATTGCCTACAGATGTAACTTCAACAACAAAATCAGAAGAACAGGAGGGACGAAAGAGAACTCATGGTTCTGAAATATTCTTAAAACTGCTGAAAGAAATAGAGGGAAGACATGAGGAAAGAAGTTCCTCTCTTAAGCACCTCATTGCTTTAAATACAAGATAAAGAAACAAAATGTGCAAAAACCCACAGAAATAACATCAACAAGATTTTTTTTAACTTACTGAGTATTGGTATCTGTGCTTTTACTGAGGACCTTTTTCCAGATGAGGTTGTCAGAAATGGAGATTATCCACTGAATATTCTGCACACCTGCAGTTTCTCAACTCACTAATGATTTTGACCTCTGAACTAGGGATAGCTGCAAAAGTGAATTAACAGTTGAGAAAACAAATTTCTTAGTTTCATCTGAGCATTGGTCCCCTTAATATCAAGGTTATTTAGATACGTCCCACTTTGTTCAGAAGGAAGTGGGACATTACTAAAAAAAAACCACTTTTCTTGCTGCTCAAAATTATGAGAACATTTTGAGAAATTTTAGGAAATTTGAGAAATTCTAGGTTATTTTGAGGATGTACTAAATGTTTGCTATCAATTACATTAGGGTGTGTATCTTCAGAGGAGTCTGTCTGGAAGTGGACAGGCAGGCCTTCTTCAGTTTGAACCATTCAGTTTCAAATGCCACTAAACACTTGAGTTATGTTGTCTAAATTGTTTTATCTACCTCCTTTAGAAGGCAAAACATTTCAGAAGTTTAGAGAGTAAAGAATAACTGGACTTTGCAGTAGAAACCTGAAAGCACAAGGCTGTGCTCAACTGATAGGTTTTCTTTCTCTTCTTATTATAGTGTGACCTAGTATTCATAAAGGATGCCATTTAGAGCTCTTGAGTCCATTTTAAGTACATAAACAGTATTTTGTCTTTAAAAATGAATTAGATGTCTTGCTCTGTTAGTATCTAGTGTTACAGAGCTAATTGTTCTGAAAAAAATGAGTGTCATACAAAATGAAAACTGTGCAACATATCTGTGTAGCTTTCAAGACGCTATATATCATGTAATAAACAACAACGTATTGCAAAACTGAAGTCTTAGTTTAGTCAGAAATCCTGTCTTGTCTGCCACAAAAATCCTTACGCTTCTTTCTGTGTGCCTTTAGCAAGTATATACTCAGTGTTTCCACGAAACTACCCTTCCTCACAAAAACCCTTTGAAAATCATAACCAGTTTTTACCCGTGTTTACCATGTTATGCACATTCTTTCATTGGGAATTTCACTCTGATTTAAGAAGGATATTTATTTTGTTTCAAAAGCATATAACTCCTACATCTGGGGCACAAATCATCTAGAGTAGCTTGTAGATATTTTGGGCCTGTGGTAAGTCAGGAGTTTTTTGAATGTTGTCAAATAGGTTGCAGAGATGAAGATACTATGGAACATTAGTCTGCAAAAGTTTACTCCAGTGATGTTCCCTTACTTCTGCTGCTAGTTTAAATCAGTGATCTAAATCATGGAGTACTTTCATGAATATGAATTTATGCAGGTTGTGAGCAGATTTCTAAAGTGACATTGTTATGGGTTTTGTCTGGCAGCAAGGGAGGGGTTAAAGTGGTAGCTCCAAGTCACCCTGTCCCCTAAACGTTTGGTAACAGGGGGAGTGGGGGAAGGGCATGCTCCCACCCCAGACCAGCCAATCAGCGCCTCTGTGAATAACATATTTAAAAAGGGACACTGAACAATAGGTTCACATGGCGCCGCCTTGGGAGCCAGGCATGGCAGGCGGCCGGTGCAGCCATCCAGACACCTGCTAGACTTCTGTGAATGATCTGCCGTAGCCCAGCCTCTGCCATGGCTTGCCTGGGAGCCCTTCTTCCCAGTGAAGACCTCCGATGGTGGAGAAAAGGAAGCGGGATTTGAGAGATGATGGAACTGCACAACACTTCCGTCACTGAGAGGTCCGCTATTTTTCCTTGCCATGTAGTGAGTCGGGGGAGTTGTCGGGGGACTGAAGCCTCTTTGGAAGTAGCCGTGGAGGACCCCACGCTGGAACTAGAAGCCCCGGGTTGGAAAACTCCATGAGACAGCAGGGAGAAAACTTTGAGGAGACAAAGGAGCGGCTCACACTGACTGCACTCCCCACTTTTCACCCCCTCCATGTGCTGCCAGGGGGGAGAAGGTACAGAACAAAGCCTTTGGGCTTTGGGATGAAGGGAGGGGTGGGGGAGAAGTGCTTTTGTGTAAGATGTGGTTTCTCTCTTTCAATATCCTGCTTCTTGTTGTAAATAGTTAATAAAGTTGTTTTCTTGTTCTTCACGTGTTGTGTCAGTCTCTTGCCCATGACCCTAAGTGGTGAGTGAAACCCTCCCAGTTCCCTGCCTCAGCCCACCAGGTGTTTAGGAAAAAACTGTCCCCACAGTTTTATAAGCCACAACAGACATTTTACTGTTTTTTCATGCTGACATTCTTCATAAGCAGTAGATGTTCCAATGTATTTAAAGGCACTTTGCAATGTACGAGAAACTGTTCACTCTTTGGTTAGTGAGTTTCTAGTCTGGTAGAATGTCAATTTGTGATGCTAATGCAGATAGATGTATTTGCAAATGAGGATGGTTCTTCTCTCATACTGTTTCTGCAAACTTGTGACCTTCTGGACCTTTCCANACACTTCAGTCACTGAGAGGTCCGCTATTTTTCCTTGCCATGTGGTGAGTCGGGGGAGTTGTCGGGGGACTGAAGCCTCTTTGGAAGTAGCCGTGGAGGACCCCACGCTGGAACTAGAAGCCCCGGGTTGGAAAACTCCATGAGACAGCAGGGAGAAAACTTTGAGGAGACAAAGGAGCGGCTCACACTGACTGCACTCCCCACTTTTCACCCCCTCCATGTGCTGCCAGGGGGGAGAAGGTACAGAACAAAGCCTTTGGGCTTTGGGATGAAGGGAGGGGTGGGGGAGAAGTGCTTTTGTGTAAGATGTGGTTTCTCTCTTTCAATATCCTGCTTCTTGTTGTAAATAGTTAATAAAGTTGTTTTCTTGTTCTTCACGTGTTGTGTCAGTCTCTTGCCCATGACCCTAAGTGGTGAGTGAAACCCTCCCAGTTCCCTGCCTCAGCCCACCAGGTGTTTAGGAAAAAACTGTCCCCACAGTTTTATAAGCCACAACAGACATTTTACTGTTTTTTCATGCTGACATTCTTCATAAGCAGTAGATGTTCCAATGTATTTAAAGGCACTTTGCAATGTACGAGAAACTGTTCACTCTTTGGTTAGTGAGTTTCTAGTCTGGTAGAATGTCAATTTGTGATGCTAATGCAGATAGATGTATTTGCAAATGAGGATGGTTCTTCTCTCATACTGTTTCTGCAAACTTGTGACCTTCTGGACCTTTCCAATTGTATTCTTTAACTCTTTTTATTGTTTAACAGTAAGAGAAGTAGGAAAGAGAAAAAAAAAATTCTAAGAAATCTGTATGTCTCAAGACCGGTGTTCCTCTCACTGATTCTGACAATTTTGACACAGCTTTCACTAGAGAAAGATTCCTGGTGTTGTAATGGAATTCTGATCAACATACTGGAAAATGTGAAATATCTCTGAACATATTCTCTTATTAGAAGAAAACTTACCTCAGATATGTAAATCCTGTATTCAAGTCCCTCCATCAGATGTATCTCGCTTAGCCATTGAATACCCAAAATCACAAGGTTAGATCTTGTTTGAGGGCAAATTTCTCTATCTGTTTGACTTCAAACAGAAAGACAGCTGTTATTCATTGTAGCGAAGAGCAAAAATATGCACTGTCTTGGGGGCTGGCAGACAGACATCACATAATGTCTGGTGTCCAGGGTTTGATTCTTGCTCTAATGAATGTTTTAATTATCTGTACAAGGTAGAACAACTCCATCAAGAGAGACTAAGAAAAACTATATCTAATCAAGGTCCCAGCATGTAGCAAATGTTAATTTGCTATGGCATTGATGCATTTAAATGGTTACTAGTAGCAACATGAAGCAGAATCCTTAATTTGTAGCATTGTTAAGGTCAGGATTCATAATTATTCATGTTATACCAAGCATGTAATTATTTCAATGTATATTTAAATCTGATTACGGACTATATTTCAAGGATGCAAGATTTTTTGTGAAATGCAATTATGCTAATAAATAAAATAATCAGTATGTTTCTCATGTTAACATAGAAAGAAAGAGCTCATTTTGAATTTCTAACATTGAATCTTTCTGTTTCTAATGAAAATTCACCTAATTATGTAGGGAAATTTATGAGATGTCAATACCTCACTGATATTCTTCATTCTCCAATCCTCATATCTACTCAGATATGATTGGTGCAGGTGGATTTCTGTTGACACTAGAAACAGAAGTCATCCTGCACATTTGCTTTTTCAGAACATAGGGTTCATGTCATTTCTTTCATTATTGGCTATGAGTGAATAAAAAAAATAAATACTGTGCACGTTGATTAAATTAGTCCTACAAATTTGTTTTGGCAAAGCTCTCGAATGCCAGAACTGTTAGACAGGAATTTAATTTTGCTTTCAGACTGAAACTGTGTTTCAAAAAGATCAAGCACACATGAATTAATTGTTGATCAAGTGTTTACTAATGTGTTTAAAAGTCTCTATGCCTTTCTGGTCTCTCCTCTTTGGTGGTAGATGTTGTCTGCATATTCTATGTCCTATGGATGTTATAGTTTGCATAGGACAAAACTAGGGATCTTTGATCTCCACAGCATATGGCAGATCATACCATTACTGGGAAATAACAAAGCCATCTTGAAATGAGCTCGTTGGTACTTCCTCTAAGTTATTTCAGAAAAAGAAAGTATACCTCTTTGCCTTTTTTACTGGTGACCTCATTTCTTTTTGCCTTTTGAACTACACCTTTTGTAATACTCCTAAGAAATTAATAGAATTATAGATGAATAAAATATTAGCATTTTTTCTCATTGTTTTTATAATTAAGCAGATTGTGAAATTGTTCCCGTCTTATGAAGATAAATATTAGGGTTGTTTTCCTCATAATCTTTACAATACAGAGTTGATTTTTTCTCCACGATCCTAAGTTCTGTTTCCAATACCTCATGTTATTCAGATGCAAGCTTATAGAGATTACTGTGATCATAACCTAATTAGATCATGATTTTAACAGAAGTGAATTACCTGAACATCAAAATCCAAAACAGATGTGATGGCTAAGTCAATAATTAAGTGGCCTGAATTCATCAGTGATTTTACCAAACTACGTGAAAGAGTTGCATTGTGTCACAGGACTTTACTGTTAAGTGAGTAAATCAATACAAAAAATAGATTAATATCTGAGTCCTAGAACAGCTTGTCAAGCCATGGTCATCTTGAATCATGGCATGACCAGTAACACAAGACATATTTACTGGCAAGATGATTCTGAAATTCCTTCTTCAGTAGCTCCAGCGTTATCCGGCAGACTTAAAAATTTATATACCAGATTGCTTTGTAATGTGTTATAATCCTTTCAAAAGAAATCAAAACCTATTTGGGCAGCTTTAATGTGTAAATATATGTGTGTAAGAGATCTAGCAGTGGTCTTGAAGTTATAATTTCAGAACTGACTTCAAAAGAATAGACGTTCATCTGAATTACAGAGATATAACACAGAAAGTTTAATATGTCCTCATTTTATGTTGCAATGTCAGCTTTCCAAAGGAAGAAGAAAAGACCGATAATACTGTAAAGACAAGACATCATTTACTTTGTGTCTGACAATTGAAATAAGATTTAAAACCACAAAGTTGTAAAGAAGCAAGTCAATGGTGATGCAAAGACACCAGTATTTCTTCCAGGGTTACAGGTTTTGATTTTGTTTTCCTTTTTCTACATTCTTTGTAGTCCCAAAATATCACCGCTGATGTTATCACCTCTGTGTGGCAGATGTAAGTTAAGTGCTTCGTTAATTTACACATCACTTCCTACATTCTTCAGTTCTGAGCTTTAGCATCTTCACTTTTTAATAGCCCTATTTGAGAAGAGCCAGTCTGCATCATGATCTCTCTGTTCTTCAATTTTTTCTTCTCATAATGAAGGTAATGATATGGTGTGATTTTTCGAAGAAAAATATTGCGTATGTGGAGGCCTCACAGAAAATTTTGTATGCTTAATCTGTTTTTAAAAGCTGAAGAGCTTCTTGGATTGTGTGGTCTTTAGGAACTTTTAATCCTCATTTCCCAATCAGTTCAGAATAGATTAGAAGAATGGTGTGTTTTTTGATATGCTGCGGCGAATGTTAAATACTTTCTTTCTTAAAATGGTCATTGTGGCACTAAGCCTTGTCCTGGGTTAAGCTGAGACAGAGATAACTCTCTTCATAATAGCTAGTAAGAGGCTGTGTTTTGGATTTGTGCTCAGAAGAAAGCTAATAAGAAGTGATTTTTATGCCGCTGCCAAGGTTGGCAGACCGACGAAGCTGGGAGGGAGCACAGCCCCAGTTACTAGCCTAGGATTTGATCATACGTTCAGGATTGAGACCCAGAGTGGCCAATAATCTATTCCACAACATGCACGTTATGCCCAGTATATAGGTGAGGACCCTCCAGAAGATTGTCCCTTTTGCTTCCAGATCTCTTTTGCTCCGGATCATCTCTCTCCAGGTGGTCGCTCTCCCAAGGCCTTCTTCGCCGACACCCCAGTCAGGTCTCGGTCTGGGATGCTCGTACTGTTATCTCCATTCTGTGAGTGAGGTTTCAGGACTCTCCCTGCTCCGGGAACAGGCTGAGCCTTGGTTATTGGGTGGGGGGGCAATATCACTGTGTATCACTCATTTGTATATTCGTGTATAGTACTATTTTCAATATTATTGTAGTTTAGTTATTAAATTGTCCTTATCTCAACCCATGAGTCCTTTTTCCGTTTACCCCTTTAATACTCTCCCTTATCCTCGGATGGGGGGAAGGGGGGAGAGTGAATTGTGTGAGCAGTTGTGTGGTTTGGCCCCCAGCCAAGAGTTAACCCATCACATTCCTTTCTGGCACCCAACGTGGGGCATGAGCGGTTGAGATAATGACAGACTTGAACAAGGTGTATTAAAGCATACTTCCAATAAGCATTTATTATGTTGCCTGAAATGCTGCTGTGGGAAATATTGAGGTACTTGCCACATATACTATTTATCAGTATTTATGGGCTGCTGGTTGTCTGTGGGAGCTGGGCAGAGGTTGTGACATTGCCGATGAAGGGGATTGCTGTGTTGCGCCCTTGATTTTGCTTTGGGAAAACTGAAAATATTATCAGGTTTAATCTTGTTTGTTTTCACAACGGCTGGCACCAAGCTAAGTGAAGCTGTGGCATCATCCCTGGGCTCTGGGTACCCCTTGCTGAACATTTCTGCCAACTACACCAGCAACAGAACTATGGAGGCGACATTTCCCTTCACTGTCCCCTTCTCCTCCAGAGCATTTGCAAAAGGTTTTGGGGACTTTGAGTATCGCTGGGATTTTCAAACCAGTTTGATCCTGTTGCTAGGCCTCCTGAATGTATGTCAATCTGTACATGTTGTTAAGGTTAATCGACAATTCACCCAATGCATTACCAGCAGTGACCCAGATGCCACCACCACTCCCTCAGCCAATGTTGTAGAGACAGCAACCACTACAGCAGACATTGTGGTGACTCCAACCTTGGTGTCTCCTACAACCACACGAACCCCAGCATCCTCCACAACACCTCTGTTTCCAGTGCCCACTACAGCTACTACAGCCATTGCTACTCAAACTTTATCAATCAGCATCCCAGAGTCTCTGCCATTAGTTGTGGCCTCCCTAGGGAAGAAGAAAACACAAAAATCAGTACATGTAGAAGAGGAGAAAAAAGCTCCTCCTATGAGGGAAGAAGGATGGCTGTTTTACATATGTGTCTCGGGAAGTAATATGGTTTGCAAAGAACTTTATTCCTGTGAAAGTCGTTGAACAGTTTGAGCCTGCCCCAGCCAAGTTCTGTCTCCTACCCACGTGAACATTACTTCGTGAGGCAAGAGCCCTGTGGTGTTAGAAAAGCCTAACTATTGGAAGCAGTACTAATTGCTAGATTTTGCTCAGTTTCTAAGCTACTTTGTACCTGAAAGTGTATACCACTCTTAGCTGAGAATCATTGCCCATTACTGGGGGAATATCACCTTCTAGGAAAGACAAATATTTTCACCTTCTTACCTCTATCTACTACCTCTGTCTGCCTCAGAAAATACTAGAACATCTTTTAGTTTAAATTCTATGCCTGGTGCTTTCATTGAGAGGTCAAGCAAGACCGCTGATCTGGCTTAACTCCAAGTGTATCACTGAAATGCCAACAACTGAGACTTAATTCATAACTGTTTGTAAAATGCTTGCAGAATGAAAGGTGCTACCCAAGTATCTAAGAATTACTACTCAGTGCACAGAAAAATGTTTCTTTTCCTACAGGATAAAGCTGTGTCAGGAAGTGGTATAGAATTAGTGAATAAGATTCTAGAAAAAGGAAATGCATACAGTTACATTTATACATTTAATAAAGGCTGAATGTGACAATTAAGAAAGGTCAGTACCCTTGAGGAAGCAGGACAGACAGATAGGGAGAGGTGGAACTAGTTATTTTTGCATTAAGGAAACATGCTAAAATATTCATTGTCTTTATCTGCAGTCAAGAGATGTTTTTTGTGTAACAAAAATACCTTTAACCTTTTAAAGACACCACACAAATGCATCCAATCAAACTCCTATGTCCAGAAAGAAGGCACTCAAGCATCTGTTTATTATTGTAACTTTTCTACTGTTGCCATAAAAAATTCTAAAATTTACTGATCTTTACAGCAATTCCTGATACTATTTTTTCAAACCCAGCATAGAAATATTCATGAGTTCTTTCATGCAGGTCCTCATCCAATGAGACTGAAGGCACAGAACTATTTTGCAAAGGGGACCTGGGACATAAAGCTGCTCTCTGAACACAGGGGAAAATTCACCCTGAGCAAAGGGCCAGAACAATGCCAATGTATCAGTTACGCCTTAAAATAAGATTTAATTATGAATTTTATGATCCATTG
>VZTO01021081.1:0-20070 GCA_013400615.1 Syrrhaptes paradoxus
TAATTATAAAGACTGTCATGATTGATTTAAACCATAAAGGTAATCCATCCCCTAATCTACTGGAAACCTGCTGTGAATGTTTCAGTTTAATCTCTATGTAGAGAGGAAAATCTGTGCCCAGCCCCTGCAGTAGCAGTTCAGTTAATCTCCCATGCAGACATCGAGAAGTTTTATGTGGAACTGGAAACAGAATCAATAGCATTGATCAATAGCAATTTCTCTTTCAAGTTTTATATCACTTAGTTATCATGATATTCAAACTGTCTTGATGGTTAAACATAACTTTTAGCAAACATTTTCGGTGACTTAATTTTTCATAGTCAATCCGTTTGCTATAAATGGGATGCAGTCTATATGTATTTTACAGGTATCCACCAGTTTATTAGGACTTTCTTTCACTGGTTTCTTTTAAGAGCTGTTCATGGTTGCAAATGCTAATTTGGCAGGTTGCATGGAAGAATAACATTAGAGACATCAGAACATAGCTGATCCCAAGTGGCTCTGGGATTTTTAACAGCATATTAGAAACCAACTTGACAACAGACAAATTGAAGTAACTGTTCTAACAGTTTGGGTTTGTTTGTTTTGGTTTTTTTTGAAGATTCGTAACAGGCTTAACCAGGAGCAGAACTCCAAGCTTCAGCAGCAGAAAGAACTCTTAAACAAACGCAATATGGAGGTGGCTATGATGGACAAGCGCATCAATGAGCTGCGTGAACGACTATACAAGAAAAAAGTTGAGGCACGTCAAAAAGAAAACATTCCTGTAAGATAAACTGTTAAAAGGGCCACACTTTAGTTTATCAAGAGCCTATAAAAACAGCATAGAATCTCACTTTCCCAGCTGAGTAATACAATTACATCTAAAGAGCCTATTTTAAAAGTAGCAGGCTTCTTAAAACTATTGCAAGGTTTTGTGTAGATATTAGAAAACTGTTAGACAGAATGTGTTTCCTTTTATTTTTCTTTATGGCATAGACCATACTATGTTAAAAATGACAGTGGTTTATATTTCTACAAAGGAAGGTGTGATTATGGGCTGTGTTTCAAAGCATGAAAATGTGAAAAAATTGGTTTTTGTAAAATCTTTATCTTCCAATATGGAAAACTGATAAAAACAGAGATGGTCTGATAAAGTTAGTCTTAATAGTTGTCTGGAACTTTGAAAAGAAATCAGGTGCACAGTAGACCATTTGTGTAAGGACTAGAGAGATCAATTCTGGATTCCCGTACGTATTCCTAGCTGGAGATACTGCTTTGCAAAATTAAAAAAAAAAAAACAAAACAAAACAAAAAAACAAAAAAAACCACCACCACATATTGAATCATTTAAGAACTCATTTTAGCCCATTTGCCTAAGAAAGGCCCCGTGAAAAGAGACCTTCTACAGATAAATGTTTCTACAAGAAATGTTATGTCTGAGAAGTTTAATTTCTGAGGTGTTGATTATAGGGAATAAAATTTTTACTTTCTCCTTTTTTTAGTGTAGAAGCATGGAGTATGGTAACTTAATTATTGAGGTGTCTTAGATACAGTGCGTGGTTCTAGATAATTAAATTTAAACCTCCTGTTTGTGCACAAATGCCTAGATTAAATGAAAGTTCATGTTTCAGTTTTTCTGATTTTCTTTTTTTAGTTGAATCGTATTAATGGAACTTCATCACCCCAGTCATCCTTGAGTGCTTCAGGAAGGGTGGCAGCAGTAGGACCTTACATCCAAGTTCCAAGTGCTGGCACTTACGCTGTACCAGTAGATCCAGTTAAACCACAGTCTCTCACTATTGCTTCCAGCTCAACCCATGGAAGATCAAAATCTGGTAAGTACTTATGTGTGGTGTTTATTAATGCACATGGTTTGGAAAGGAGTAATAAAGAAAAGGAAATCTTAGGAGATCCAGTGTTGGCATAATCTCTGTAGTGGAAGAGGCAAGTTTTGGCTGTCGTGATACTGTCCTGTGGATTGGACATTAGTCATTTTATATGAGGTGTTTTTGCTTCTTCCCATTAATTTTTCTTAGGACACTTAAGTGCTTTCTTTGAAATTTTACTAGCTGGTACACCACTAAAAAGAGCACATGTTCCTTCACAGATTCTGTGTCTGTCTTTGCTAGCTTTTCAATTAGTATGCGTGTTTGAATATAATAATGAAATCAACTTTGTGGCAAACTATATTATAAGCTATATTATAAAACTGTTTACACCATGTTGCTTTTTATCAAGTAAAACAAAGCTAGTGAAGAAGTAAAAATAATATTAATTCTCAAATATAACTATGGGAGGTTTTTGCTCCAACTGAGATGTGAGAATTTGTGGTGCTTGAAGCATTTCTGAAATAGAATAATAACCTTAGCATTGATGCTGTTCACTTCTTTCTTCCTTCGTTAGTGAATGAGCTGCCCCTCCAGGTACTCCCCAGAACTTCATGTCCAAAATTGGCTCCAATGTCTCCCATAATTAATAATTCCATCTACATTATAAAACAGAATTATTATCAGGTTTCCTTTAATTATCATTGGGGACTTAAAGAAGCAGGTCATGATACTTGTGCCCTAAGTTCTCATTCTGGCAAAGCTCACCTCTGCTTGCATCTTAGCAAAATCAGAATCCTTAAGAAATGGTTAGCTAGGAAAATGGACATAATACAATTAAAAATGCATGATTCTATTGCTGTAACCACAGGACTTAGTTTACCTGGTCTCCTAGGAGAGATCTAAAAATAAGATAAGCAATGACCACTAGAGCAAAGTTTCTGCAATGTTCACATACATTGCAGTACATGAAACTTAATACTCCAGCAGAGCTTGCAGCATGCTTCCAGATGGGGAAGAGACAGAGGGAAGAGACAGAGGGAAGACAGTCTGAACCTCTCTGTAGGAAAGAATGACAGAAATCCCACCCCCCTCCAAAAAACACAAGTCAGGAAGTGAAACTATCCAAACAGAATTTTTAAAAACCCCAGTCTTTTCCATTGATACCTGTAGTTTAATTCAGAGGCAGTATAAATGCCATCCCTGTGGTTTTATAGAAAATGACTTAATTGTGGGGTGACATGACAGCTTTGCAACAGTTTTGTTTTCAGACATGTGGATTCCTGTTCCACATATTAGAAAGGATAGTTCATAACTTTTAAGTTCACCAACCAAAAATAATTCACTATTTTGTAAATATCAACCTCAGAAGATATACATACCCACTCCTAGACCCACCTCAGGAGGGTACAAGATCTCTGAATGATAACTTTTTGATTTTATAAAAGTAATTAGTCTACCTTAGGGCTGACTTTGTGTTTATTACTCTGAAGGTACTTGAATAAAGTTCTCTAAGATAGATTTATGTAAGGAGAAGTTTATAAGCTCCCAGGAAGAAGAAGAAAATAAATTGAGATTTTTTTTTTCAACTGTCATGCTTTTATTTCTCATTATCTGAGTGTTCCTGTTCTAATTTCTCCATTGTCACTGTTATAATTTTTCCACCACTTTTTTTTCTTTCTTTTTCTGTGTAACTGGATCTGCCTTGGTGTGTCCGGTAGAGACAGACTGTGGGTGTGTGAAAAAATCTCCAGACACCTGGAAGGTTTCTGATTTAGACATAATAGTGGATCCTATTCTGTCACCTCCCACTTCTCTTCAGTCTGCTGTTCACAATGTCATCCGCCTGGCACCTACTGTCATTGACACCCAGCACTGTGAGTCCGTAGAAGATCTCTGGCTAGCTAAGAACTCAGTTTTTAATATGGTCATCTGAGCTCTTGCATACAGATGCATATTAAACAGCATCTTTAGAACCTGTGTTGTGGTCTAGCACGCTGAAGATGCTGTTGAAATGTAAAATTGTTGAGAAGTTGCTTTTCATCTTTGAAGAAAACAGATTTGCAGCAAATTCATCCCTGGAGTACTGGAGTAGTGTACTAGGGATAAATTTTCTTCATTGAAAAACCTTGAAATTTTCTAATTGTTGTTAGACGATGCATGGTAATCACCAAAGCATGTTTTATTACATCTCAGATNAAATTGTTGAGAAGTTGCTTTTCATCTTTGAAGAAAACAGATTTGCAGCAAATTCATCCCTGGAGTACTGGAGTAGTGTACTAGGGATAAATTTTCTTCATTGAAAAACCTTGAAATTTTCTAATTGTTGTTAGACGATGCATGGTAATCACCAAAGCATGTTTTATTACATCTCAGATNAAGAGCACATGTTCCTTCACAGATTCTGTGTCTGTCTTTGCTAGCTTTTCAATTAGTATGCGTGTTTGAATATAATAATGAAATCAACTTTGTGGCAAACTATATTATAAGCTATATTATAAAACTGTTTACACCATGTTGCTTTTTATCAAGTAAAACAAAGCTAGTGAAGAAGTAAAAATAATATTAATTCTCAAATATAACTATGGGAGGTTTTTGCTCCAACTGAGATGTGAGAATTTGTGGTGCTTGAAGCATTTCTGAAATAGAATAATAACCTTAGCATTGATGCTGTTCACTTCTTTCTTCCTTCGTTAGTGAATGAGCTGCCCCTCCAGGTACTCCCCAGAACTTCATGTCCAAAATTGGCTCCAATGTCTCCCATAATTAATAATTCCATCTACATTATAAAACAGAATTATTATCAGGTTTCCTTTAATTTACATTGGGGACTTAAAGAAGCAGGTCATGATACTTGTGCCCTAAGTTCTCATTCTGGCAAAGCTCACCTCTGCTTGCATCTTAGCAAAATCAGAATCCTTAAGAAATGGTTAGCTAGGAAAATGGACATAATACAATTAAAAATGCATGATTCTATTGCTGTAACCACAGGACTTAGTTTACCTGGTCTCCTAGGAGAGATCTAAAAATAAGATAAGCAATGACCACTAGAGCAAAGTTTCTGCAATGTTCACATACATTGCAGTACATGAAACTTAATACTCCAGCAGAGCTTGCAGCATGCTTCCAGATGGGGAAGAGACAGAGGGAAGAGACAGAGGGGAGACAGTCTGAACCTCTCTGTAGGAAAGAATGACAGAAATCCCACCCCCCTCCAAAAAACACAAGTCAGGAAGTGAAACTATCCAAACAGAATTTTTAAAAACCCCAGTCTTTTCCATTGATACCTGTAGTTTAATTCAGAGGCAGTATAAATGCCATCCCTGTGGTTTTATAGAAAATGACTTAATTGTGGGGTGACATGACAGCTTTGCAACAGTTTTGTTTTCAGACATGTGGATTCCTGTTCCACATATTAGAAAGGATAGTTCATAACTTTTAAGTTCACCAACCAAAAATAATTCACTATTTTGTAAATATCAACCTCAGAAGATATACATACCCACTCCTAGACCCACCTCAGGAGGGTACAAGATCTCTGAATGATAACTTTTTGATTTTATAAAAGTAATTAGTCTACCTTAGGGCTGACTTTGTGTTTATTACTCTGAAGGTACTTGAATAAAGTTCTCTAAGATAGATTTATGTAAGGAGAAGTTTATAAGCTCCCAGGAAGAAGAAGAAAATAAATTGAGATTTTTTTTTTCAACTGTCATGCTTTTATTTCTCATTATCTGAGTGTTCCTGTTCTAATTTCTCCATTGTCACTGTTATAATTTTTCCACCACTTTTTTTTCTTTCTTTTTCTGTGTAACTGGATCTGCCTTGTTGTGTTTATTTCTCATTATCTGAGTGTTCCTGTTCTAATTTCTCCATTGTCACTGTTATAATTTTTCCACCACTTTTTTTTCTTTCTTTTTCTGTGTAACTGGATCTGCCTTGGTGTGTCCGGTAGAGACAGACTGTGGGTGTGTGAAAAAATCTCCAGACACCTGGAAGGTTTCTGATTTAGACATAATAGTGGATCCTATTCTGTCACCTCCCACTTCTCTTCAGTCTGCTGTTCACAATGTCATCCGCCTGGCACCTACTGTCATTGACACCCAGCACTGTGAGTCCGTAGAAGATCTCTGGCTAGCTAAGAACTCAGTTTTTAATATGGTCATCTGAGCTCTTGCATACAGATGCATATTAAACAGCATCTTTAGAACCTGTGTTGTGGTCTAGCACGCTGAAGATGCTGTTGAAATGTAAAATTGTTGAGAAGTTGCTTTTCATCTTTGAAGAAAACAGATTTGCAGCAAATTCATCCCTGGAGTACTGGAGTAGTGTACTAGGGATAAATTTTCTTCATTGAAAAACCTTGAAATTTTCTAATTGTTGTTAGACGATGCATGGTAATCACCAAAGCATGTTTTATTACATCTCAGATTAGATTACATCTCAGATACAGGTTTAGATTGAGTTACTTTGTGGGAAACTCTGAGTTTCTGTGTTGCACTGGCCCCAGAGTTGGGATAAAAGCTCACTCTCTCCAAGTCAGTAGCAAGAATCTTGCTGACTTCCATTGGACAAAAATGTCATACTTAGTTTGCATTTCAGTTGCTGTAGTAAGAATCCTGGATCCAGACCTACAAAAATTTTTAGGTAAAGTCAGAGAAAATACACAAAACCTTTTGTGTCTCCATGTTACTGTCTTATTTATGTAAATGCAAAATGGACTGGTGAGAGTTGAAATACCCTGGGCATTAGGTAGTCTGACAAGCAGCAGACAAGAGCTAGATTTGGAGGAAAAAAACTAAGCCAGTTGTCTGAAATGGCTGTGGGGTGGCTGAGAGCAGGAGCTAGTGAGGGCTTGTCAGAAGGGCGTTGCCATCGGATGGGCAAGAGCATCTGGGACTTTTTCAATCTAACCAAAGATAGCAGAAGGCAGACGCTGTTTGATTGCCTCCTTGCAGCACCTATCGCACAGCCTCTGGCGCCATGCACAGCAGTTGCAGATTGCAACAGCAGCTTAGCTGAGTGCATGAGATTCAGCTTGGGTTGTGGGAGTATGGGAGAGGTGCACTCATGAAAAATGCATGGTAGTTGGCAAGACTGCCAGATTCTAATATGAAGAACATAAAGGTGGGAAGTTACATCCTGATGTTTATATAAGTAGAATGAAACAGAAGTTAAAGTGAAGAGAGAGGGTCCGAATTTACTTCCAGTCTCTTACCTCAGAATTTGGGGATGAACATGCTTGTCTTTGGAATTCAAAGGATTACAAAAAGGTTTTGTGTAACTGTCTTTCTAATAGAAGAGTGTGGACCTGTATTTGCAGGTAAGATAATTAAATTATTCGGGACTTTTGCTGTTGTTTCTTTAAGTGCTTTCTTAATAGCTAAACTTAATGGCAAAGATGCTTTCACATTTAGCATGAATCAATTATAACACCTTTTACTGATCTTCAGAAGTTTTACTGAACCATAACCTTACTGGAGTTATGGAACATCCTGTATATTTTGTACAGTAAGCATTAATTCAATGCATATGTGGAAAATTTGCCATTATTTAGGGTCAGAGTGTTTAGACAGTCATCTCTTTTGGTCTTGCTCTTGATAACTGGATGATTAAAAACAAAACCAACAAAAACTCGAACATGTCTAGTTCTTGGATGTTGCTAGTACTGAAGCCCAGCCTCATTACTTTACTTCCTGGCAGTCTGCAAGTGTGAAAAGTGATTTCTGGACTGCATACTATATTCTCGGTGTAAAAATATGCAAGTGTTAACCCTATATGAATGACCAACCACAAGAATAGTCTTGTTGAAAAGTAATTCTCTCTCAGAATTCAAACACAGTTGATCTGGATTTGAAAAGTTAATACAATATAGTATGTGTAATATTAAGGAATCGTCTGCATATATAATTAAAAATAATTAGTATGATAGCTTAAATGCAGAGGTATTACTTTTTTTTTTTCCTCACTTAACGCTGATATGATTTTAACAAGCTTATAAATAGGTCCTTGGGCTAATAAGAGTGAATTTGCACTCATATAGTGAAAACACTGGGTGGTAATTGTCAAGAAATCTTCAGGTTGTCATTTTTTTGGGGGGGAGGGGGGGGGACAAAAAGGATAATCAAGAAAGAGGATAAGGCTTATCGATAGAAAGTAGAGTGGTGATGTTAAATTCACTATAATTAGAATGTTCCTTTGCAGCTTATTCTTAGACTATCTACTGTACTAGACAGAGGATGGCAGAGAAATCTAGAAATAGCCTTGCTGATTCTGTTTGCTTGGAGCTTAAAACTGAAATGAAATGGGAAACTTTGCCATTAAATACCTGATTTTCAGTTGATGTTGTCTTACTATGGAGTCCAGAAATCTCAGTAAATCTCCACACACACACATACACAACCCCCTGCATCCCTTTTAGTTGTTATCCTCTAGTAAAGATAGTTACATGTTACTTGTCTTTACTAATCCTAAGTGCTCCACTAAGCTAGTTACAGGCAATAAGCAAAGGAGAAATGATCTCTGGTTTCCTTAGAGTAAGAGAAACCTTAAGTTTAATCTTTTAAAGGCAAATCAAAGCCTTAGGAGATAACCAAGGATCTATGTAGTTACTGTAAAACAAATCTAATTATCAGGCTATTTTAAACTCTCCTGTTTACTTAGAGAACAGAGAGTGTATAGTCTCACACAGTTAAGTAACATATCAATGCATCTAGGACTTAATTAACTATTTGTTGCCTCAGTTTATGTGCACCTACGCATAATTTTTTGCATATGATGAAGATAAAAGTCCATGACTTGTATCTTGATACTGTGACTTGAAGTTGTCAGCTGACTTTTTATATAAATTTCTTTAAAAATAAATCTCTGGGGCAATTCTAATTAGGAGAGTATGCTGAGGAAAAACAAAAGGTAAGTTAATCACCACTTCCAGCAAAGGAATGTATGCTTTTGTTCCACCTCATTGTTGAAATAATTTTTTACATCCTGTTATGAGTGAATGAAACTAGTAACCATAGTTTAAATTCAGAGTAAGTCCACTCAGAGCTTATGTAGACTCCACATTTAACATAATTTGACAGTGTCTCTGCATGGTACCAAAAGAAATGTGTTCATGAATGTTTCTGTAAGGATTTTTATTCTGAACTTGTTTGCCTTCTAATAGTAGAATATGCAATGCTCAAACCAAAATTTTAACCATCTTTTTTTAATACAAATTTTCAATATAATTTGAATGTCAGATGTTAATGAACAGTCTATTATATGCAGTGATTGGGCTTTCACTATTGACTTCTGAGTCAAACATTAATAGTGATTTATCTCATTTCTGGAATCACATTAATCCTGTTGTAATCTAAACTATTCCATTTCACATGTTGTTTTGCCTGTTTACAATGGTGGTGTGGATTATCTTAAATACAGTGTTTTTGTCTGTTTTCAAGCTAATGATGGAAATTGGCCAATACTTAAACAGAGCTCAACTGCTGTGGTAAAACCCCCTCAGATCTCCAACGCAGACTGGAAAGAATCAAGCATGGATACTGCATTGAAACAAGGAACTATATCCAGCCAGCCTTTGCCAACTTCAGTATTAGGAAGTACTGATAAGCTGGTGGGTTTCATCTGTGAGATATTTATAGATGTGTTTTTCTGAAATAGTGAACCTTTGGCTTCCATAGCTAAACTCACTTCTCCCTCCTGATGGTCATTTTAAAAGTAATTAAAAATTACCTTTGTATTCCCCCTGTTCTTTTCTGTTCTTCACATTACAATTTATATTTCTTTTCAACTTCGGTAGTTCATATTCCTCCCTGTTCTTTTACTTATCTGATCTCCCCTTTCCTCTCCCTTTGCTTCTCATGATTGTTTCCCCCACCTTCCTATTTTTCTAATTCAAATCTTTGCTACTCTTTTTCCTTGGTGTACATTATCACTTTTTCAGTGTACTCTTTTTCTCACAAAAATCTCACAAAAGAGGTCATTAAATCTGTCCCGGAGTGAGTCCACTGGTGCTGTCTGTCTGCACTGTTGTTCTAGTACTTTATGAATTCTTTAAAGCTGTAATCTTTACAGAATAAGGATGTTGTCTTGAAATAGTTTTGGTACACTCTGTTATCATACTACATATTATGAAATACATTATCAACTAGATACTGAGATCCACAACCTAGAACAAGTTATTCAGGCTTTGAAAGTATGCAAATAGTTTTAGATTCATATTAATGTGTTATAGCTGAAGATGTCTTTAAACTGTGGCCTCTGTCTGATGTACGATGAGGTCTGGTGATAAACTCAGGTAGAATCATATCTAGTGATTAAGGAACATAAATTGTTTGTATTGACTCCTTTGCAGTCACACAGGTATGTTTTGTTGAATGAGGAATATTCTTGCTCACAAGTATTTTATTTAATTAAATGGTATATACTATTTATTGTTTTTTACATAGGGTCTTGACCTGGGGAAGGTGCCACCAACAGTTCCTGGTGTAAGCAAGCAGTTGCCTCAAAACTATGGGACCTATCCAAGTCCAGTTCCCTTAGGAACAGGTTCTACAAATTCTCTAGAAAGAAGGAAGGATGGCAGTCTGCCCAGACCTGGCACCAGTATAACAAATCGGCAAAGACCTGTTCCACTTCCGCCGCCAAGCAACGTACATCAGCCCAGTTCTTCACAACAGATTCAACAGAGAATTTCTGTACCTCCCAGCCCTACGTATCAACCTTCCAGTTCCCCCTTGTTTCCAGGAGGAGACGGCAGGCCGGAACTCCCTTTAACTGTGGCAATCAGACCTTTTCTAGCTGATAAAGGATCAAGACCTCAGTCTCCCAGAAAAGGGCCACAGACAGTAAACTCCAGTTCCATCTACTCAATGTATCTTCAGCAAGCAACACCACCAAAGAATTATCAACAAGCTGTATACAATACCTTAAATAAGTCAGTAAAAGCAGGTAGAAGATATTTTGCCTTTTTTTCCCCTATGAAATAAGATTGTTAAAATCTACTTACTGGGCTTAGTTTACTTTCTATATCAGTTTGAAAAACTTGTTTAAATCTGTGAGAAGAGGAAAGATATTTTTATGTATGCAGCATGGCAGAAAAATGATCCTGTATATTTTGGGGGTGATAAATATACATTCCATTACCTGTTATTTAAACCAAGATGCAATTAGAACAATACGGTCTGGATACTCTACCAATACTTTCAGAAAAAAAGTTGAAAAAAACAGTGTCTAGAGAGGAGAGTTTGTCTCCTCTTACTGTTTCCTCATGAAAGAGGAAAAACATTCCAGGTGTTACTTGTAGCTTATAATTGTAAGAAGCACCAGCATCACCAACAGGTGAGTATGTATTTCTGTTTTGCTAGGTTCCAATACAAATAATTTGATTTTTTTCTTTCTGTGTTAGTGTCTAGCAACAGAGACATCAGTGGTTTATTTGCAAATATTTTCTTACATAATTTGAGAACAGTTCTTAAGTGTTTTCTGTCTTTCTTTTCTCTAGTTTATGGAAAACCCGTATTACAGTCTGGTTCAACTTCTCCCTCACCCTTGCCGTTCCTTCATGGTTCTTTGCCCACCCAGACTTCCTCACAGCCACAGTCTCAGCCTCAGGCTGAGGTCTCTGAAAAAGATCAGGAGTTGGAAAATGCACCTCCATCCAGTGAAAACAGCAATGTGGAAAACATTCCTCGTCCCCTCAGTCCAACTAAGCTCACGCCTATTGTGCATTCACCCCTGCGATATCAAAGTGATGCTGACCTTGAAGCTCTGAGAAGAAAATTGGCCAATGCTCCTAGGCCATTAAAGAAGCGTAGTTCTATCACTGAACCAGAAGGCCCAAGTGGACCAAATATACAAAAGTTATTGTATCAGCGCTTCAATACTCTTGCTGGAGGAATAGAAAGCGCTCCTTTTTATCAGCCAAGCAATCCACAGGACTTCATAGGCATCTTAGCTGATGTTGATAATGGTAACGCCAGTACCAATGGCAATATTGAAGAACCCATTTCTGTGCAACCTACAGTTCCTCTTCCTGATGAGCCACCCCCTTCGTCAGATGCTAATGATAATGAATTACCTTCTCCTGCTACTGAGGAACTGATAAACACTGAAACCACAAATCAAACATCTGAGACAACTGAAGATAACAACAACAATCTTGCTATAGTTCCTTCTACTGAACAGTCACCCAGTCCCACGCCTGAGGTCAGTTCTCCCGTTGAAGATGAAGCTCCTTTGCCACCTGTTCTTCCTCCTCCACTTCCTGCAGTAAGTAACAAAGCAAAAAAGACAATTTTGTGAANTTGGGGATCTGATATTCCATTGAAACATTTTTTTTTCATTTTCCCGGGCCTACAGAGGTAACTGTATGTATGAAAGTTAAGGGTAAGCTATGGCAGGGGGAAGCTTTTTAATTTGCAAGCAAGCTGAAATAACTGTTCTGGGAAAAGTGCACTCCTTTTCCTCTTTCAGCAGAGAGATGCGAGACTGGGACCAACACTAACAGCAACACAGCTGACTTGTTTTAGCAGAAATGTTTTTGTAATGGGCTTGTCACATAATTTGAATTGCTTTCAAAGTTCTTCCTCCAGCTGCACCAAAATCTTTTAAATACTTGTTATTACCAAACTCTACAGCATATGGAGAACTGAAAACAGGGAGAAAACTGAATTTTATTCTTAGTTTTTGCTATGACTCACTTTAACACTGGTTTCAAATAATATCTCTACTTTTTGATTCATGTAGGGACCTTGCATTCCTCTTACAGTTTGACTGCAGTGCGCAGAGGGCCTTGTATGCATTTTCCATGAGCTCAAGTGGGCCACGATACTTCTGGGGGAATGGAATATGCTAGCAATAGATATTTATACTGTGAGAGGTTTATTTTCCAAACTGAAATAGCCATACTGAATAGGAGCATAAATGAAAATGGATATTACAGTGCTAGAGACCAAAAGCATTCTATACAAGCTGTAATTAAGAATAGACCTTCTTTCTGGCAAGTGACAAGGACACATGAGAATGATTCAGAATATTCTCAAAACACATTTAAATGTGTTTCAGATCTTGAGAATGCTTCTTCTGATAAACACCAGCTAGAATACACATAAAATATCTTCATATTTTGTAGTTTTCCTTCCCACAGCAAAACTCCATAAATTGTCAGTACTGACCTACAGTGGATACTTCTGCTAATTCAAGGCAAAGATTTGTCTGAGCTGAGACTGATACTCAGGCTTAACTGTGTCACGCTCTCTCGTCTAAGCCAAGTTTAGACAGTGTCTCAGACAATCCACCAGAAATACATTCAGCTTATATTAGATATGATTAAGACTGTGGTGCTCAGAAACCATTGACTTAAGTACTTTGTTCCTTGTACTTGCTACCTTTAGTTAGAAGCTTCTAGATGATATTGGCATATATATATCAAGTGTTTTATTTAGAGACTAATGCATAGTTCTAATTACCATTTAAGGAGGATGGAATTCTTAATCTAGTTTAAAAGTAACTGAATAATTTGTAATACTTGTGCAACCTGAAATGATGCCTTCTGACCTTCCATCTCTACTCAGACAAAACGTACCAACTTGAAGAAGCCTAACTCAGAAAGAACAGGCCATGGTTTGAGAGTGAAGTTCAATCCATTGGCCCTCCTTCTAGATGCTTCTTTGGAGGGAGAATTCGATCTTGTACAACGAATAATCTATGAGGTGAGCTTCTACACAATGGCAACCTCTTTAAATATTTAAGAAAAAAGAAAGTGCTGAACTATTTTATGTTTTCAACAGGTTGATGATCCCAGTAAACCAAATGATGAAGGAATTACACCTTTGCATAATGCAGTGTGTGCTGGTCATCACCACATTGTGAAGTTCCTGCTTGATTTTGGTGTAAATGTAAATGCAGCAGATAGCGATGGGTGGTAAGTGTCAAGACTTTCAACTCAGTATCTGGGAAAAACAACATTTTGATGCACATTCAAAATTTAGTTGAGACCTGTTTTGATAACAACTTCCTTCTGCTTTACCCCCAGCAAATGAGCACTTTCTCATCTCTAGATGGTGACAAACTCAAATGCAAGGTTACACTGTGTTCAACTCCCATGCAAGCCCACATAAATCATAAAGTATACCACATTTTGGTTTTACTCACTGGTGTAGTTACATTTCTTGTTCACATGCTGAAATAACTAAACTGTAAATAACAACTGACAGAAGCTAATTCAAGTTTCATCTTCACATAATCCACCACAGATTCTAGTGTTCTTTAAGAATCTAGCCTTAGAAGTAGATGTAGCACCTCTGAAGTGTTTGGAGGGGATGTGATGCCTTGCTGTGCTGACCTGTTTTGCCCTCACCTGATTTTACCTTTCAAATTTCCTCATATTGGAAAATAGCCTTTTATACCCAGCAGCTTTGTAAGCTATGAAAATCAACATGTTTGTTAGCATCTATTTTGTAATGTTTGGCTTTACTGGAGTCAGGTAAATCCTGGAATCCTCTCCAGTTGCTTCACAGGTTTTGGATAATGCATACATATACTATAATCATAGAGAACAATTTCCTTTAAAAGTAAAGAGACTAAACTATATATTGCATGGTAAGTTAGTTAGGAATTCTTGAAGTTATTTTTTCATGTCTACATTTTTGCTTTATTTCAGGACACCTCTGCATTGTGCTGCTTCTTGCAATAGTGTTCACCTCTGTAAACTACTGGTTGAATCTGGAGCAGCTATTTTTGCTTCAACTATAAGTGATATAGAAACTGCTGCAGACAAGTGTGAAGAGATGGAAGAAGGTTATATTCAGTGTTCCCAGTTCTTGTATGGTAAGACCCTACTTTACAAACTTGTTTGGCTTTTCTAAAATTCATCCCTTTTTGTCTCTCTGATCTGCATGAAACATCTCCTTAGGCCCCAGACTGGACAATACTGCCCATCACCTACCTGTTCTTTCCAAAGGCTAAAACTGAAATATTCTTTTCATTATTGCATTGCTCATAGTCCTGTTCTTTGAGTTACTTCACAGGCTCCTTCTAATGTTACAGATTTTTACAGTTTAATTTGGCTTAATTTCAACAAAGTGCTTCCATGGGCGGTTTTGACAGTGAGTTGTCACGTATCTTGACAGATACTCCAACTTGCAGATGCACAAATTTCTAGCAGATCACATGAAGAAACACACATACTTCATGAATAATTAGCTCACAGAATGTATTTAGTTACTAAGATACATTTTGCAAGGAATGTACTTTATATAAATATCGAATTTTTAATTTACATCAGAGGATATAAGCTTCATTAAGGCTCTGTATACCTGACACTGTGCAGATATTCAAAAGCTTCAAGTGTTATTGTATAAGGCCTGTTGTAGAAAGCAGGCCTCTGAGAAACATACAGCAGGTCTATTAAGCTGCTTATCTCAAACATTTGTAAAACTATTTTTATCCTCATTTGAATAAAAGATTGTGCAGTTTCTATTGCATATATAATAAAGAAAAACCTCATGCTCTAAATTGGTTTAAAGTATTCTGTAAAATACGGTTTTGTCATCCAGTTAAATTTATGAAAGCATTTCATCATGGAAGTGCTGAAAATTGTTTAAGAAGTTTTATTAATAAGAGACTAATATTTGAGCCACAGTGTCCACACTAAAAATCCCAAGAAGGAAACCCAGGATATTTTGCCACTAGTGTTGTCTCTGATTTGTTGTTAACAGGAGTGCAGGAGAAGTTGGGAGTGATGAATAAAGGAGTGGTATACGCTCTGTGGGATTACGAAGCCCAGAATAATGACGAGTTGTCATTCCACGAGGGCGATGCCATTACTATTCTAAGGCGCAAGGATGACAATGAAACAGACTGGTGGTGGGCCCGTCTCAATGATAAAGAAGGCTATGTCCCTAAAAATCTTCTTGGGGTAAGTTCTTTTAAGTTGCCTTCTGTTTTTCACTTCCTCCTGAAGTATGAACACAAGGCGCATCTTTGGTCAGATTCTCTCTGGCCTCTGTGTCATTGTAAACAAAAAGGAGAGGACAGGGTTAGGAGACTAGTGCTGGTTTTTATTTGGCAAGTTAGTGTTTTAATATATTTTATGCTTAAATAATATTTTTTTCCCCTTGGCTAAAATACAGGGCCCCTCTGTGAAGTGTGGTGGCTCTATTAGGCAGCTCAAAGCTTTGGCCAGGAAGTTCTTCAGGAAGGTTTTTAATACCTGGCACAAGATAAGCAATATCTAGATATCTACAAACTTAAAACAGGGAAGAGCCTTGACGATGATAACTGCACACACGTTGTTTATGCTGCTCTCAGTCAAATGGAACATTGCTATCATGAGAGACAAATGTCAGGCTGCTACTAAGCAGAGAGATACAGAGAACAAAATGCGTAGGAAAAAACTGTACAGAGCAGAAAATACGCACTCTCTAGAGCTCAACAGGGAATTCTTATACTTAAGTAAAAGCATCCTTTTATTTAGTCTGAGATCTTACGCTCAATGAACGAAGTCATTTCCAGAGCAGCAATTTTGCTGCAGTTGGCAGGAATAAGTCAGCCCTTGGCCTCCTGCTGCTTCTGGTTTAATTTTTCAGAAGTCACCTAAGAACATGCTCTAGCTTACATAAACCTCAATTCCCCCAAAACCCTTCATCACCCCGTTCTTGGTAGTAAGTACCCCTTGGTTATAATTAAATTGATTTATATTTAACCTGGTATCAACCATGCAAAGCCTAATATTTTTATTCTGTTTTTTTACAGTTATATCCGCGAATAAAACCTAGACAGCGAACCCTTGCTTGAATTCAGTTGTACAACAGTGCAATACCATGCTGGTAACTGGAAACTTAAAACATACACTGGAGCCATCATTTTTGATCATTTCACACAGAGAAATAAAACTATGGTATTTAGTTTTAATGGTGCTTTCTCTTATTAAATGGACAGCATCTGAGATTTTCAAGATCTGCAGTTTGTAAATGAGGATTGTTTTTATGTGACCCACCACTGATGAGGAGAGCGATACCTCCACTACCTACCGTGTTGCGCCAACTATTGTCTACAGCAGTGTTTAAAGTTCCGTGGTAGGAGCTTTCTTGTGTTAAATGTTCAGAGGTGTCATTTGCGGAGTGCAGATATGCTGTCCACTTTGCTCCAACCCCACAATAACTGTCCCACGTCAGGATGTTGGATATTTTGTTCGATACCAGTGAATGTTGAGTTCTCATTACTGATCAACTCTTTGGGTTCTAGGACACAAGATCTTCACCTATTACATGCATAATTAAGTAGTCACCAAAGCTTTATGAAGGCTAGGACTTTAAGTGGTAACATGCTATACACTTAAATCCTAGTTGAGACAACCCCAACAAAAGCTTTACATAGTCTATCATCTAGTATTATTTGCATTTAGGATCAAGCTAGAGAACTAACCAAACAACAGTATTTGTACACTTCTCAAACCCCCTACACGATATTTCACTTGGTGTTTTATTTTCTTATTATTCAGCCTATAGCACCACTGTTACCTCTACTAATGTAAAGGTTCCCCTACTAACCACCTGAGCTTGTCCATCCTGGACGAAACAGTTAGTACCCAACTTGCAGCAGCTTAAGGGATTTGTATGTCTGCAGGGATGAAAGTGCAATAGTTGAAAAGGGTAAGAGTCGGGTAAGGGTTGTACTGTGTAATTTGAAGTCTGCCTGAGGCAGCCTAGAAGAAATACAAAGGACTGGATAGAAGTAGAAAGAGGGTTGTGTAGATGCCAAGTCAAGGAGAAGAAAGAAACATGGTTTAGAGAAGGATTTAAGAAAGGCAATAGCTTCTTTGAAGAGTTTCTGTGGTTCTTGGCAGCCTACATCTGTTGCCAAGGCAAGTTATGCAATAACCTATTCCACTACATTGTAGTTTCAAGCAAAAAAAAAAAAAGCCAAAAAAAACAACAAAAAAAAGCACTTCTGGAATTTTAATTGTACATGATTTTATATACCAGAAGTATATTTTGAATTTCCCATTATAAGTTTTAGCCATATTGTAATTTTTTCCCATTTAACAGTATGCAATTTGATTAATTCTTCATGTACAAGTTCTGTGTATAATTTATATATCCATTTCTGCAGTGCTGTAACTTGCTTTTACCACAGGTTAGCATTAACTGTATATATTGTGGTGAAAAGTGAAAGGGTATTATTGTTGAAGAATTTGCTACATGAATGTGATGATCTCAAGAGCCGATGATACACTAATGCAGAGAACATGTAAATGTGCACAATAAAGTACTGCTAAGGCATGGCTGCGTTCTCCACTATTTTTATACAGGTAGCAACAGCAGACAAGCCTTTGGTCATAGTCTACATAAAAATAATTCTATCTTGCTGCATTCTACCAGATAACTCAAGTTTCCTCGTTGTTTGCACAGAAGATGGCTTGCAAACAATTTTGGAACCTCCTTATACCATCTGTGCCAAATTAATACTTGTCTAGAAAAGCTCTCAAGTGTCCTTTACACACAAGCTGACAACTGAGCCCTGTGTGCCCATGTTTTTACCAGCATAGGAAGATGGAGGACAGAAAAACACTTGGCTCAGTACATGTAGACAGAGGATTCATCCCAAGAGTTGAACCAATTATCAACACTTAAACCTCAAATTTGAGGGCTGTTTATATAAAGTCAAGTGTTTTAGACCACAGTATCCATGGTTAAAGAAATTATATATTGTGAAATTAAGTATCACTGCTTTTTTTAAATAAGTGAATTAATTTATTCATATTTGTACATTAAATTGTATACAATTTCAGATAGCATTACAGTTAGATTAACAAAAGCTAGTTACCAAAAAGAAAATACAAAACATTATTCTGGATACAAGGAAAGTTTCAAGATCATGTTCATGTAAGTCCAGTTTGGTGGTATTTAGTGAAATATTAAGATGTTTAACATGAAATGTTCAAAAAAAATGAAGTGACTTCTATAAAATCATATCTAAGGCAGATTTTATTGTACATCAATTTTAATTATTTGGATAGAGGGAAAAACCTGAGATCTATACCCAAAAGCTATTCTCTGCAGAAGAGACATACACATTTGTTTGCTTTTCATAGCAAACAGTATATATAATTGTTACTATAAAAGTTGTGCTGTACATTAGCTGTAGTGCAGGTCACTTTCATATTAAGTGCCAAGAAAGGCTTAACGAAATATACAAAGTCTTAAAAGGTGAGGCTGTTTAAAGCATTAACTGTATACATATTGCACACTATTGTGAATACTCATGGTTCAAAAAAATACATTGCATTTGCCAGTTCTTACATGATGAACCACACTGGAATGAGAAAGGGTCAAGAATAGTAAATGTTACCAGCTGTCAAATTAGCAAAAACAGAGAGGCAGGTCCATGGTGGCTTGTGTCTATCCTCAACTGGCCAACAGTTTGCAGTTCTTACTGGTCCCGGGACTCATAAAGAAGTTTTGTTGCCTAACACAAAGGAAAAATGGCACTGTGTTAACTCAGATTTCACTTGCAGCCACCTTACCTCCTTCCTACCCTTCCAAAAATTTACTTTAAACCCAAGGCTTTTAAGTTCTTCCTCTGCAATCTTCCTTACTCTAAGGCATTTAATGGAATTCAGGAATTTTTGAAACTGTTTAAGGTTACTTTAGGTGCATAATGTGAGGTCACCGAAGATTTTAGATCAACTTACCTTTGTTTCTTCTTGGTCAGAAGTGACTATTTTTGACCAAAACTGCCTTTGAAAAAGTTAGAAGTAGTACTTCTGAGATTTTTGTCATTTGTCCAAACATACCTAAGTAAACAATGCTGTTTCTCTGTTCTTATATTCCTCCTACCTCTTCTGCTTCACCCTTGCAAAGTTTTGGTGAGGTGTTCCATTTGTCTCAAACTACAGTATCAATCAGCCCCCTGCAAGATGGGCATTCTCCAGCACCAAAATTCTTTTGCGTGCTGTTAACTAGGGCCTCGGAAAGTCTCACTGCACTGACCAGTTACTCAAAACTTAAACTCCAGAATCACAGAATCACAGAATCACAGAATCACAGAATCACAGAATCACAGAATCACAGAATCACAGAATCACAGAATCACAGAATCACAGAATCACAGAATCACAGAATCACAGAATCACAGAATGTTAGGGATTGGAAGGGACCTCGAAAGATCATCTAGTCCAATCCCCCTGCCGGAGCAGGAACACCTAGATCAGATCACACAGGAACGCATCCAGGCGGGCTTTGAATGTCTCCAGAGAAGG
>VZTO01021081.1:20785-41670 GCA_013400615.1 Syrrhaptes paradoxus
GCTTTTCTGAAATCAAGATAGACCACATCTACTGCTTTGCCATCATCTATCCACCTGGAAATGTCCTCATAAAAGGCTATCAGGTTGGTCAAGCATGACTTCTCCTTGGTGAAGCCATGTTGACTGCCTCTAATGACCTTCTTATCCCTGATATGCCTAGAGAGAGCATCGAGAATAAGTTGGAGACAAAGCAGTTGGGGGAGGGTGTTAATCTTATCCAGATAATGTTCCTTCTCACCATATTTGTAGGAGTTGCATCACTTGTGAAAGGTGAGTTACAACAGTATAAGGAAGTGCTAAGCTGTACTCATTGCTGTACACAGCAATGCAGAGCTGGGCTGCACACAGTTAAATGGTGGGGCTGGGGGAGCTTTACAGCAGTGACAGAGAAGGAAACAGCCCCACGCTTGCATTTGCAGACAGGTTATAAATTACAGTTCTAATTCACAATTGATCAGATGAACAAAGTTCCAGAATTGGTTGGGGTGGTTTTGGTCTTTGTCTCTCATAACTCTGACTTATGAAATAATAAATTTCAGTTTAATTAGCCATACAGTGCCTAGCAACAAAAGACAAAACACCCCTCCACAGCATCCTGCCTACGCCTCTGTTCCCATTTTCAAACATCAACTTCTTTCAACCTTCATAAAGTAGTAAAAACAACTAGCTGAGTTTTAAGTTCAAAAGAGTATTTCAAAATGCACATTCTTCAGTGAGTAACAAAAACCTAAGGAACTTAGAAAGGCTAACTCCTACTTTCTTTTCACCTATGATCTTGGGAAACTCTTTGTGGATGCATATCTTCTTCAGGTATCTGAGCAGAAAGCTAAAGTCATGTTCGTAACAACCATCCATAGCTTCTGTTTTCTTAAGCAACAGGGCCCTAAAATCCTGAAATAAATAAAAATAAGAACAACAACAAAAAGCCTCCTAAGGCTGCATACTAATACTAAACACCCCAGACAAAGATTTTCTTCAGCCTTCTGGAAGTTTTGCCTCCTTTGCTTACCTTATGCATAGCTGCCAGCCAGCTTGCTGACAGCTTCTTGTTACAGCTGAAGTCTTCGCTGGCTGTAAATTTCATCTGCACAAGCTCCTCTGATCCTGGTACCTTATACTGCAGGATCATACCTATGGCACGAGTATTACCTCCTGAAAAAAAAGAAATAAAATCTTGAACAGCAACAGGTTTTGCCAACTAAGTAACATAACTTGTAGCTAATAAGCATGTTTGAAGAAGACTAATCTCATCACTTACTTCAAAGCAGTAGCAACTGCAGGAGCGCTAACTGCTGCTGCACTGGAGGAGGCAGTGACCACGGGTGTTAATGCCAGGCAATGCAATGTGCAGACTCAATACTGTTTAATTTTCTCTGGCAATCACTGAGGCAGAACTTGAATAAGCCATCAGGTAAACCCACTAGCTACACATGCTAAGAACTGTCATGTTTTAATGTTACCATGTCTTCTCTTAAGTAGTTTCGTACTGCAGCCTGCAGTTTGTAAACTGAAGTACTAGTGTCCAGTTAGACTGATATCAAAGATGGGAACCTTGATCCAAAGTCTGGCGTAACAGTCAAAAGTCCCTCCAAATCTGTCTAAGGGTGGAGGGTGGGAAAGATGTTTATGCCAGACTCGATGACGACTGGAAACGTCATTTACTTCCTGACGGAAATCCGCTACAAAAGACATTGCTCTGACAACAGTACAATAGCAAGATGTTTGTATCTCTTTTACTCTGGCTGCATAAAGATTAAGATAAACCAAAGCAAAAATACAGAAATGAAATAAAAGCTTTGTTTAGAATACCACACTGATGTTTTACATAGACTTTATAGGCATTGCTTATTTCCCGAAACAGCAAAGCAAAAACTAAGCCCCAGAACAGCTCCATCACACAGAGGACACTTTTTGCAAACTAACTGCGTGAGAAGGCTCCTGGAGGCCATTACTGTAATATCCAGGAAGTCAAAGACAAACAATCTCAGCCTAAGCAACCTGATTAAAAGCCCACAAATAGTGTTTATAAAAGTAGCTATTATCTCTTCTTCTAGGATAGATTGAAATCCAACTTCCTAATCACTTGCTCCCATGAATCTACATGGTCAGTTGAACAGATTAAAGCCCTACTTAGAGGCAAACCAGTGGAAATCAAACACCTACAGCCTTGACCAGTTTTATTTATTCACACGGCCCATGTCTGGCATTCCAGGACATTACTGACTCAGGCAGAATACACCTTAGACAACAATATTGTGTATCACTAAAGATATTATTTCTCATCTTCCCTTCTCTCTTATAGCATGGACATCAGTGCATGTGGTCTAAAAAAGGCCTTGAGTGTTTTAGTTCTCCTCCAAAGAGTTACAAAACATTAATTCTCAGTTTGTTATACATACAGCTGGGAAGGAATAGATAGATGTCAGATTTGAACAGAACTTGTCTTAAGTTGAACAGCTATAGCTCAAGCAAAAAAAGAACACTGCAGAGGAAGAGAGATGGGAGAAGGGCCACGACAACATGCTTAGGTGAGTCATGCTCAAATGTACTGTGATACCTTCAGTAATATGCTGGCTCTCCAGAAGGCTGGTGTAAGTATGAATATCTTTTTCTACCATCAAGAAGAAAGGCAGGCAGGCAAAAAGATAAAGCAGTCAGAAGAATAGTGAACAAAGAATTAAAGGAGCATTAAGTAACTCAGCATAACATCTGTTTGATTTGAATACCAAGACAAGTTTATTAAAATTAACATGCTGTACTGACTGAATATTGCACAGATAGGCTGTCTGATTAGACAATTCCAGCAGTGACAGAGGTGTTGCTAAAGAACAATTATTAAAATTCCTGACCTTGTTTGTTCTCATTTCAGGGAAATCATATTCAAGTTCATCCTGAAATACTCTAAAATCTGGTAAGAGATGAGGCAGTAAGTAGCTGCCCTCTGATTCAGGTGTTACCAGTTTCATTTGGCCGCCCCTTCATCTTGAATGATATTAAGAAAGCACAGTTTATTTATATCCCTCCCCCCGGTTTCACTCTCCCTACAATTGTTTGTACCAGTAAAATAGAAATCCCAGCTGGATTCTGAAATGGAAGCTACCAAAGACTAACAGTTCCCTCCTAGGAGCTTTCAAATCAATGGATGTTTATATTTAGCCAAGAGAAAAGATCAGAACAGATGATGACCACCTTTACTCAGGTTTATCAAGAAGCTCTCCCATATTAGAGCTGTAAGGTAACTTCTCAATTCTTAGGTTTTACCCAAAATCCCAGTAGCAACATGGACAGGGTTCCACACACTGCACTCAGTTCTGAGAGCAACTGTAACTAACACAGTTACACCTAAATGACCAATAACCTAGAAATGCACTGTGTAGCTTGAACAGTAATTACAACTTCACATGTTTTCTTCTTAATAGATAAATAGCATTCAATGAAAAATTTACCTCCAGGAGTAAATCCCTCTGTAAGTATCTGAACAGTTGAAATCTGTATAATTTCAATTTCATAGTGGCTGTCTCCATCCAAAACCAGATATCTACATAACAGAAGAAAAAGTTTTAAATTTTTTTTCTACAATAGAAGTCCAAATCAAAGGAAAAAAATAAACAGTCGAGAGACTAGCTATTTTTATTTTCTCTGGGATAGAGAGAAATCAAGCAGGAAAAATTACTTTTAATTGAAGTTCTTCACTTCAAGTAAAAAAACTAAACAAAAAACCACAAAAAAACCCCCCACCAAAAATACCCCCCAAAAAACCTACAGTTAGTTCATTTTGCCAGAAGACCCCTTCAAAATATTCTAAGCACTCTTCCAAAGCTCTGGGGGAAGAAGAGAACAGAAAGTCTAAAGTGTTCTAGCCAACCAAATTATAGGGATGAACAAAGTAATGCTTTGGCTGTAATGTTCAGCAATATGGTGCAGTGTTAGAATCAGTTTGAAACAGGCTTTTTTCAGTGGCTACAGATTTTTCCCTGCCCCTCCTTCCTACGATCCCTGTATCAGCTGGCAAAAACACTGTATTCCTGTGGCACTGAGAGGCATGATCAGCGAGTGGAGCTCTACCACTGCAAGGCACTCCAATCCACAGTGCTAGTAAATTCAAATACACTTACTCCAATAAAGTTGTATCTATCCTTTCATTCTGATTACTCCCTCCAATAGCCTCACAGCAAGTTACTCTTATATTTTGTGGAGGTTATTAGATAATAACATAGCTCTAAGTGCAACAATAGCATAGTTTACAAGTGAAATTTCTATCAATCTTTCTCACCTCTGATTGTTGGAAAGTCGACAAACCATGAGCTCAGATTTTTCTGATGTTCCCAGAGTCACAAAGAATGTAGCACCTGGAAATAAATGTTTTAGTATTCTAATGCAGAGTTTAGGAAGGAACACTCAAGTATCAAAAAGGATAACTGATTTTTACTTACTGCATCTAATACACTGAATTGAGTGAATTAAGAGACTAATTGAAATGTTAAACTGATTAACATCAGCAGAACACACAAGTATAAAAAGCTGATCTTTAATTATCATGTTCTGAATCACAGGACCTTTCACAACTGCTATGTAATTTATCCCACATATTGTAGAAATACAGATGATATCTAAAATGAGTCTTTCAAAAATGACAACAGATTTGGAGAAAGCAAAAATTAAAGACCCTATCTTGTCACCATAACACAAACTACTGCTTCAGTATTAAAAAAAAAATAAATCTGTCAGAAGAATCTAATGGCAGGATGTTGCCTTCAGCTCTATGCTTAATAAATTGTGAAGACACCTCTTTTTCATTACTGAAGGTTAGCTCAGTCTTACTTTGAATTTCAGCCTTCACATTATGTTTATTCCTGCTCAAAACAGCTCCTTTGACATTGGGAAAGTCCTCTTAGCTACATTAGTGAAGTGATTCATAACTTAAAATAAAGCAGACTACACGCCTAACCACTTTATTTCCTCCCTGCCTCACGCTCCCTGTATTACCTAATCCCAATACTGTTGGTCTGGGAAATGAAAAAAAAATAAAAACATACAGCCCTGCCAAATGGTCTGCAATCCATCCCCATAATCTGAACCATGCAGCCTCAGAGAGCTTCACCTCGCTTATTTCACAGTTTTATGCAGTCTCACTGACCCCTCAGCATGGACCCCAGGCTGCTGCTGAAGCAAGACAGACAGGCAACAGCAGCAAAATTGCGAAGGACATCATAGCCACCATCTCTGACCGAGATCTGTAGCTCTACAGTAAGTCAGGAACTACTTCAGACTAATTTCGTAACACAAATGCAAGCAGGAGAAGCTTTAAAAAAAGTCTTCAGTTTAAAATACATTATTTAAAAACTCATTACGCCCTCATCCGCAAAGCCGAGAGAAGAATGATTTGTGTGTAACAGAGATGAACACTCCTTTTTGAACCTAGAATCGCCCGAGGAACATCCACACTAATCAGAGGTGTGGGTTAGGTTACTGATTACACACACTGGCATCGTGCTGAGAGTTGAAAGCCTATCCAAACGCACTGAACAATCACAGAATATTTTAAAAACTGAAGACTCAGCTTTCTTAATCTAACTGGACACAAATTACTGTATTGCATGTAGGTTTAATGCTCTGCAAAATTGATCATGCTTGATGATCTGCCACAAAGCACAGCTGTAGGCCATGGACAAGATCAAAGCTCACAGATGAAGCTTGAAACAAGCCCTGTATCTTGTTAGAACATATTAAAATATTCTCCATTGTAAAGTATTCTTCATCTTTATTTAATGTAAGAGGATTACAGCTAAAAGATCGATTATTTTAAGAAAAATGCCAACTGCACACAGTTGCTCAGAGGCATTAAAAATTCCTTTGTCTTTAATTTAAGTAACTCTTTGTAAACATCGGCCTAAAAGGGTAAACTTCTTTCTAAATAAACCGGTAACACAGAATTACTAGCTGTGAAACAAGAAGCAAGACAAGAAAACAATATTTAAAGAAGACAAAACTACAGCTTGTTTGACCAGAGGCATTATTCTCGCTCTTTATCAGTTTTGTTTAACACAGCATTCAAAACAGCATAGAAGTGCATTCAGTCCTTACCATTCATGAGCACTTTAAGCTGTTTGTCATAAAACTCTGTTTCTTTCTGAGAGATGAGGGCACATTCAGCACACTGGCGCACAGGGTCCACAAAGCACATGCGAGGCAGAGGCACTTTTTTACTGCAGCACTTGTCACAGAAGCACTTTCCGCATCTCCGGCAGTGATGCTAAGCATGAGAGAATATCTGTTTATTTATGTACACAGGAAACCATTAATTTGATAAATTTGCAACATTAAATATCTTCCTCTCCAAGAAACACCAGTTTCTCAGGTGTGAAACATATAAGTTGAGGGACAGGTAAAGGAATTTTAACTGCTAGAGTGGTAGCAAGAAATCTCTGAAGACTGAACACAAAGGACTGAGTACAGTACAAACAACAGCACTATATGCCTTTGTTGGCACTTTGTTTACACACATGTAAACATGCTTCTAAAGCAGACAAGACAAGACACTGAAAGGGCTTCTCCAGTGTCTAGTAAATCCTTCACCCCACTGTCACTTGTAAATAAAAATGCAAGAGTTGTTTCTAGGTCCCTTCCCACTTCCAAGCAAAGATCTTGGGAAACCTCATCTGAAGACCTTATTCTTTTCCCTTAAAACCTGTTCTCAAGTTTTTCCCATGGAAACTTAAGACCTAAAGCTATTTCTCTATCAGAAATATCAGGCAGCATGGTACAAATCCAGCCAAGTTGCAAAATCAGAACTAGTATTGCAATGTGTTTCACAGCTACTAAAACTGCAACAAGTGGCTTGTGCTCCAAATCTCTACTGGGGTGTGACAGTCCCAGCAGGACTTCCTGATGCAAGTTCTCATGTCAAAACAAGTTCCAGGCAAGCAGGAACTGATTTGTGGCCCAAAGCAAGTTTGAACAGTTCGATATGAGGAACTGATACACTGCAGCTTTGGTCAGTGTTAGGCTTTCCTTCCACATATTATGGAAAATTCTCTGGAGTACCCATTTCCCATGGCTACCTCCATTTACTTCTCCAAGCTAACACAAGTAAATCACAGCAGCCTAACAAATTAGTGCTTCTCAGTCAAAATGCTCTAACCAGCCAGCAGCCATCCAACTGAAACGTAAAACAAGAATAAGAAGTACCCTCCATGATTTAGGAGTACTAGGATCATTAACTGACATCTTAATGCTCTGCAGGGCTCCTAAAAATTTACACCTACCTGGTATAACGTATTAGTATGTCTGGTTTACAATTTCTCCTTACCTCTTCCTCCAAAAAATAAATTAAAAAACATTGACAACGTCAGCGGAGTACAAGTCACACTTCCATATCCCTCTTCACTTTCACACGCGCATGCTAAGAGAATATCAATGTACTTACATAAAGGAATGATACTCCCTGCTAAAAGTCATTGCTGGCTTTTTTTGGGAGGCTGGTCTCCATACAGAAACCACTGTATCAGTGGAGTGTTTTCAGACAGTAGCACTGCATAAACCAGCATGCATTCCACAGTGACCAGCTTACTTTTATATATTGAATATAATTTAACGTTAGTATTTTCTCTTCAAACAGTAAGCCTACTTACAGCAATCAAGGCAGTTTCTACTTTAATCAGAAATTCCCTTTCCCAAACCTAAGATAAATCCTGTTTTACTTTTAGAAAGGAACGATCTGAGTTTTAGTTCTCTGTATTTTAACAATACAGTTTTTAATGTAAAATTATAACTCATTACTCTTGAAAACGTTTTGCTTACATTTCCACAGCCTCTGTATTACACATTGAGCAGCAAGATTTTCAAAGAAACAAAATTAACACAAAAAAGGCAGAAAAGAAAGAACTACTTTAATTTACATCAGACTTTGCATGCTATTCTACTGAAACCTTCTGAATTTTAAATCAAAAGAAGTCCATACTAGTATTTTGCAACAGTTAATGCTTCACATGTCATTGATTTCTCTTACCTTTCTAGTTATGAAGTCAAATTTTGTATCACATTGCATACATCTTGGGCACTAGAAAACAGTACAAATAAAGATTAATCTACAAGATTTCTAAACCTTTAATCCCACTACCACATACAAAGACTGAGTTTTATATTATGCCCTAAAAGAAACACCTCCAACAAGTTTCCATCCTTTACCTTTTCACCATGGAAGGTTTTCATTTATTTTAATACTGATGGAGCAAAATAATGTCATTGCCATTTGCAAGACAAAAAAACCTGCCAAGCACATTTGCCCTAAGGAATACTGCATCCTGCCAGCAGTCAAAACTACACTGCAGAAGTACTTACATGCTTAATTATGTTTGTCTATCCAGACAGTCATATATAAAAACAATCGACTCTGGAATGTAAACTGTCAACCTCACTGTATTATACTGTGATGTTCTGTTGACTCTCGAACACATTGTTTGTGTATTTTAACGCTCTCAATACTTACACATTTTTGAAACATGCTAGGAGATACTTGGTTTTCTTCCAAGTCACTAAGACTTAATTTTTATTCTAGCTTCAAAATGTCACTTCCTGAAATATCTCTTTCTTAAAACAAGCTTACATCCACACTCTTCCCAAAAGAAAAGCCAGAAAAAAATAGAAATTTCTATCTCACAACTAAATTGAGTTTAAGGAGTGACAGTTTCAATTTTCTAAACTAGCAGAAATGATCAGTGATTGTTTAAACAATTAAAATTTTCTATACAGAAAGTCACCTACCAAAGGGCTCATACTCAGCATTTAAAATCACTAGATTTTCACCAGGACTTTACATTTATATATCCACCACCAAAAACCACTCTCCAATGGCTTATAAACCAATTTTAGTAAAGATTTATTCGCAAATATTAATGCAAAAGTATGCCTGACATCTGAATCAGGACAACACGGTTAGATCCTTAAGTTTTATAACTCTAGAAACCTCAATTCTTCAAACCAGACAATCTGCAACTACAGCAAAATGTCATCTTAAAGCATGCCCTAAACTGAGCAGGTACTGTTCGCTAAGTACACAGTAATTGCTCTTTGCCTTTAACTAACACAATTCAATACTTAACCCTTTATCTTCTATAAATTCCTTCAGGTAACAACAGCTTTTGTCATTTATTTCAGAGACTTCTGCTTCAGCAGGTACCCAGCCAGTGTCACAGGTTTAATAACTACAGCCAAGAAAATGTTACAGCAGCTAAATTAATAATTCTCTAGAAACATTTCATATTCGTTTGAAGTGCAAGATTGTTAATAATTTGCGACAGTTTATATGAAGCGTTCTGACATCTAAACAAAAGTTTAACGAATTAGAGAGTAACTGCAGTCACTGTAATGGAACATAAATATCTACTTGCAATATTTGTTACAATAACCTATTTGTTTCTAAATTCCACAAAAAAGAGAACGAGAAGTGTGACTGTATTGTTTCAAATAGTATACTAAATTAAGGCATCCAACCACCTCTTCTCACAACGGCGGCAGAAAAGCCAATTCTAACCACCACTGGTGGATAACCTTCAGCATAAAGCAACTTCAGTATCCGCCAGGTTTCCCCTCTGTAATCAGTAGGACTCTACCTACATTTTACTCTACACTAACCTTGATTTAGTGTTTTAATTTTTGACACGTGTAGCTTAATAGCAGGACCTGCCAAGAATTTTTGTAGACTTTGCATTTACCAAGAGTCTAACTTGTTTTCATAATGAAAACATGTTTGTTTGGTTGGGGTTTTTTTTGTCAGAAATTAAAAAGCACAAGCCACAAACTAGAGGGGAAAAACACTCTTCTAAATACTGCCCTAAATTGATTTCACATGCAATGTTACGCTAAACATACAAGCTGCTTTTCAGGAAGGAACAAAGTTATCCATTCTCTCTTATTTAACACAAACTATAGAAAAATATTTTTGAATTCGAAACCTATCATGATAACCCTGCCTGCTACATAGCACAGTCATAAATAAACCCTAAGCCAAATGGCATATGGCAGCAGGCACTGCAGAATGGGATTTTCCTACAAAAATATTTTAATGCAAGTAGGCTCAATACACTGTTCCTTCAAGGCACTTCTGCTTTAAGTAACCAAAATCAAGTGAACCTATTTGCACAGTATCAACTTCTACCTTGCCAGGGAAGAAATCGCTTTTGAGAAACATCTTGAAAGGTGAATCCTTCCTATTCATCCATATGCTGACATAACTGGAGAGTGCATGAGTACTCAGTTAAGCTTTACAGCTTTAAGGTGTTTTTAAAAATCACATTTACAGAGAAGAAAACATGATGTTTGAGTTACTTTTCATGTCTTCAAGATACAGGCTTTTTAAAACTACTGCAAATCTGAGCTTGTTGGAAAGCAGAAACAAAAAGATATGAAATAAGAAATTAATTCAAAATGCATGTCATTAATATATTCATTTCACATACAATCAACATATCACTAATACTAATATCACTTTACTTCATATAGCAGGAGGAAAATGGAAGAACATCCAATGTTTGTTGGATTTTTATAATAATTTAGATATACTGAGAGCTAGTTCATTACAAATAGAGTGGAACTTCTGAATTTGCTGAAGTGTGATAACAAATTTGCATAATACTCTGGATCCAGACAGAGGCGAGAGTACCGTAGATGGACAGGAAGCTGTAGTTACACTTCACACACTTTATTTGCATGTACAATAACAAAGGGATTCAAGAAGTGACGCAAGGTAACACTTGGTTAAGCTTGTTAACACAACGAACGTGAAAGTTCACAAGCTCATCAAATCACACCTAACAGGCCTGACCAAAACTGCTGATGCCAGAGTGGAAAACACCACAATGCAAACATAGGGCAGATACTGCTTACGATGCTTTCTGATATTACAACTGCACAGGGCCAATTCATTGCCTGAGCTACACGAGTTTGCCAGCAGCCTGAGCACAGCTCTGTCACACAATTAATTGCCAACTCTAAGAGCCTGAGCCAGCAGAGAGGCCAGCTGCATAAAGCTCAGTTCCCTCCCACAGTGATCCAGGAGCTCCAGGGAATCACTGTCACCTCATCCCTACGTTCCTCTCACACATCTCAGCTCTAAGGCACGCAGTGTTCCTCGGCCACACAAATATCTGGTACACAGCTGGATGTCACGAGGTTTGGCCACCTCTACATTCCAGCATAAGAATTTTACCCAATTTCTAGTCCAACATTTCCTTAATGGGAATGTCATCAGTTGAGGTCTGCTGGTGATTAACAAAGAAATTCCAGGTTAGACAAGGCATGTGCAGTGACCAACATTTTTAAGCTGTCTCAAGCTGAAATGACACTCAGCACAAATTTTCATATTATCCACTTCAACTCATTATTTATATTACAAATAAGACTACCAAAAAGCTAGTCTTCTGTAGTCCTGCTTCAGTCTTACACTTCAAACTCCTCAAAATAACTGATATTTTAAGACTGTACGATCTTGAGACATAAAATTTTAAAAATGAAATTTCAATGTTATGTAAGTTTCACAAAACTACTAACTGCCATAATTTTTAGGTGGCTTTACTGTTAAACAAGGCAGTACACTTTTCCTGCATAAGAAAAAAAAAAAAAAAGCTACTGCATTTGTGAGTGTTACAGCTGCACAGTAGAAACCGGCATATTTGAAAGCCAGATCAACATGTGCTAACACCAGTCTCCTGTCTCAGACAAAGAACATTTTTCTTTTTTTTACTTACATCTGGGAGTGCAACAAGAGCAAGTGTTCCTGCTGAATCCGTTAACTAGATAACACTGCCTCTAAGTTTTATTTTATTAATAAAATCATGGGGTTTTATAAGCTTCCCTACATCTCATGTACCTCTTAAGGAAAAAGTTTGTAACATATTTGGCAATTATTAACCAAAAGGATGTCAGAATTTCAGTACACTTTAAGAAACCTAGTAAAATAACTTTTTACAAAATAACAGTAATGAAGATTAAGAATATTAATTAATTAAACCATTGAAAACATTTGCCAATAATATACTTCCTCTCAGTAGCAAGTATCATTGAGTCTGATGCAAACGCAACATTTGATCACAAATCAACATCATCAGCCTACTGACCAACAGACTACTGAGGAAAAGTTGAATTTTAAAGAGAATGAATACCTGCAGTACAACTGTAATATAAAATTCAAACTAACACCACACATCAGACTGACACATCTAAAATATACAGACCTAATTCTTAAATACATCTAGCTAGTTTAAATTAATCCTACCCCGATCCTCAAACAACCTTTAGTTGAATTACAATGGTACTACGTATTAGCCTGCGTACCTTGGGGTTTTAATTAAACTAGTCTGCTATAACCAAGGACTACTGAAATACAAAACTACATTTCAGAAGGTCAGGGAGAAAACTAATTTCAATTTAACTGTTACACAAATTATATCCACTGAGGATGATGATGTCAGGAACCACGTTTCCAAGTGGCCCAGGTCAGTGCACACAGGGCACAGCAAGTCACCGACACAGTAAAAGCAGACTCCATGCAATGCTAAGAAAAACCACTTGCACAATAACTGCTCAGACTTTGCTACAAGCTCACTGATAAATACACACCCCATCTGCAACACACCCAGTGCACCACACCACGTACAGTGCCAGCTGGGTGGGAGCCTGGGAGCTGAGCACCAATACCTTCAAATGACATTCAACTCTGGTCACTGAAATTTCTGTCTTATCTACATTTTATATAAAACAGATAGATGGCCAGCTGCTACTGATGACAGTGAGGATTTTTTTTTTATTATTCTCTAAGTATGGAACAGAGTAACTTGAGAAAAAAAAACCACAAGATATTTTAAACAAGCAGTCTGCCAAAATAAGTTGAAAAAGTCACTTTCCAAAACAGGGTTGTTACTTTGGACAAAACCAGCAATTGACATACCAGTCATGCACCTTATGACAGTAAAGGTTAGCCTGAGCTATAGAGCCTGTGCTAGCAGAGTGAGTCTCCAGAATTATTACTTTTACACAGAACTTTTTGCCTCAAGAGATAACAAGTAGGGGCAAAATTCTCTTTTTTGTTCCTAACCAAGGAGTACATAGCATTCCCATACAAAACAGACCATCCATGTCAGTATCTGGCAAAGAACATCTTTGTTTAATGACTTCCTGCTTAAATTCATATTGGCTCATCTAAAATAAATCTTAATTCTGGTCCCATTTAAATGCATTGGCATGCATCCACACCACAGAACGCTGGCAATAAACAAATAAACAAACAATAGATTCTAAGTTGTATTAGCAACTAGCCATAGAAACTGATAACAAAGAATGCATATTACATGCAATGTAATACAACACCATGATCACATAGTTTACTTGAAAAGTACGTGAAGGCAAAGCTGACTGAAACAGTCCAAGTTATTCAACACTCGTTTAACACCAAGAACATTCACACGGCGAGCCAGAAAGGCTGTTCTAACTTAGCCTTATTACCTTTATACTTTGCATCATTTTTTTTTAATCACCATGGTCTTCAGAATCCCCTTTATAAGCATTTAAAGAGAATGCTTCACCCAAGTTCAACGCTGTACACCTAGCTGCACTTCTAACTCATTAAGTCCCTCACTAGTTTTGGTGGCAGGGCCACACATCCCTGAAGAACAAGTGACAGCCCTCCCCTGTTCAGTCCATTAATCTAAGGGAAACACAACTGAAAAAAAACCCGCACCCGGCCCAGCTCGCTTCCCTCCCTGCTCAGCTTGTGCGGTGCTGCTGCCTGGCCCCCCTCAGCCCCGGGTGGGCCCGAGAGCCGGGAAACCCCCCGAGGGCCCCCCTGCGCTGGAAGGGCCCCACACCGACGGCGGAGGGAGGGAAGAGGCGCCGGGGAACACGGACGCGGGAGAAAGGGGAAGAAGCTCGACCTCAGCCCTCAGTTCCCAGCCCCTCGGGCCGGTCGCGGCCAGGCGAGGCGTGTCCCCGCCACCTGCGGGGCAGCGGCCTCTGAGGCGGCGGGGACCCCGCAGGCAACCGGCCGCTAAGGGGAGCCGCTGGAGCGCGCGAGCGGGGCTGTCCGCGCGCAGGGCTGCCCCTCCGGGGAGAAAAAAGCAGGCGCCCCCGCCCCGAGCGATACCTCCTTGTCAGGGACCCAGGGCGGCTCGTCCAAGCCGAAAGGGCTGCGGGCAGAGCGGTGCTCGGGCACCATGCGCAGCCCGCTGGGCGAGCGCACCAGCTTCTTGGCGTCGCGGGCCTCGCAGCCCGACATCTTCCCCCCTCAAACTCTGCCACCGCTACTCGCTCCCCCGGGACTGGCAGCGTCGCTACCCAATGGCCGCCTGGGCCCTTTGGAACGAGCAAAGCGCAAGGCCAATGGCAAGCGGGGAACCGCCAGTCCCCGCCCACCCGCTCCAGACACCAAATAGAACACTGGCTCCAGACTTCCCAGCCAATCCCGCGTCGCTCGAGATTTAAGGCTGGCGTGTTATTCCTTCCCCACCCCTTTGGACGCGCGAGGCGCATGCGCAGCACGAATTGTCGGCCCCGGAACACGGAAACGAAGGACGCGCGCGCCTCGTTCACACCCCGGTATTCCGCGTTCGAGGAAGCGCGATAGCCAATCAGCGAGCAGGGCCGCGTAGGGGGTGGGCTCAGCTGGCCGCAGCGTTGAGGAGCGCCTCTGCGGAGGCTCCGCGGTTGTGGGGCAGCGCGCGCCCTGAGGGGTCGCTTGTGCCCCCGCCAGCAGTAGCGAACGCTCCCGATCCGCCCCCGGCAGAAATCGTTACCGGAGCGAAAAGCGTCCCGTCCGCTCCTGGAGCAGCTCCCTGCCATTGGCTGTCCCGCCGGAGGGGTCGCTTTGAGGAGTTTTGATTGGCCTCCTCCCAGTGACGTCGCAGGCAAGCTCTCGCTGATTGGCTACGGTCTGTTGTCGCGGCTCTGGCGGGGGTTCGTAGCGGGTGTGGGGGGGGTGGCAGTTCTGCGCCCGGGGCCCGGCCTTGGGGCGGGAGGGGGCCGCTGAGGCGCTGCCCCTCCTCTTGGCCGTGCCGAAGGCTCCCGTGAGGGCGGCGGCTGTGGCGAGGTGGCTGCTGATGAGGCCGATGCTGCCGCCAGGCCGGCCCGGCTGCTCCGCTGCCCCTCGCCGCCCCTCGCCGCGCTCCCGCTGACAGCCCGCCGCGGAGGGGTGGTGCGCTCCCCCTTCGCAGTGCCCGGGCGGGCTGTGGCAGTCCCGGGGCGGCCTCTGTCGGTGCCTGGTGCGTGGGACACCCGTGGCGTTCCAGTAACGCGCTCCCGGCGATTTCCTTCTCTTCCCAGGGCCTCGGGCAGCGGCGGCGGGGGAGCGGCTCCGTGTGAGCGGAGGGGACAGCATGGTTTGGAGTCCTCCCGGCCACAGGCCGTCATAATCATGATCGGTTTCAGTGAGTTTCGACTTTTCTCTTGTCAGAATGGTGCCTTAGGCCGGTGTTGCTTAAAACACCTCTCCTCCCCCGTGTTACCAAAGTGGTTGTGCACGGAGCCCTGTGTTCTTACACAGCTGTGGGACTGCTGCAGTCCTCCTAAAGATCATCCGAGTGCTGCTAACGAACCCCCCCGTGCTCAGCCGCAGTGCTGAACTGCTGCGGATCAAAACATTAGAAAGAGTGTTTTGTGTTGTTGTGAGAAACAAACTGATTTTTAATACTAAATTTGCTTTTAGCTAATCAAAATACATGTGACGATGCAACGTATGAATAGTCCTGGATCTTTCCAAATTGCACGTGCGTGAGATCTTTTTTCTATTTGGAAATGAAAAGCTCGTGTAAAGAGTGGTAGGATAGAAAAGACTATCCAATGTATTTGCAAGCTTCAATCCAGAGCAAAAGCATTATGCAGAATTAAAAGGAATTAAAATTATTAGTAATTCTTGACTCTAATGTTACTAGTTGAACCCTTCAATAGCATGTATGTAAACAGCCATCTGAGATTACTTCTGCCAATGTGCCGAATCACTGTTATTTTTCTAATATAACTGATAAATAACAGGTTGCCCAGAGAAGCTGTGGATGCCCCATCCCTGGAGGGGTTCAAGGCCAGGCTGGATGAGGCTTTGAGCAACCTGGGCTAGTGGGAGGTGTCCCTGCCCATGACAGGGGGGTTGGAACTCGATGATCTCTAAGGTCCCTTCCAACCCAAACCATTCTATGATTCCATGATAAATATATTGTTAAAAAATAATCAAGAACATTCCTACAAACTTTTCATCTTGAATCATGCTTTTTTGTTGTTGTTGCATGTGTACCTGGTAAAAGTCGCTTTAATAACAGATAATTCACTCCAGTGCTGTATCAGGAAATGGACTGGGACCAGTTTGACTTGAACCCTAAAGTAATTGCTGCCCTTAAGAAAGGTAATTTAATTTTCCAATGTCTTCTTAATAGATCTGTCACCATACTGTCTTCCTTTACATAATTGTGTGCTTGTGGGTGTAAGCCTGTAGATGTACAGTAACATTTTAGGACTGTAATTAAGTATTTCATAAGCCAGTTTTTTGAATAGAAGTGATAGCTTTTTCGCAGGCTCCAATAATAATTTTCCAAACAATTTTATACCATGTGTTGATATATTCAAAGTAAATGCTGCCTGACCAGCTTACAAGAATGCAGTGTAGGTAAACTTCTGAGTAAATGAGTAGTAGAAAGTGGGAAAACTTCTTTGGTGCATAAGACTGTAATCCAGCCAAAAGTATTTATAAAAATTCCTCTCATTTCAGCTGACATAAAATCAATAAAAGAGATTTTAAATCTTTCTGGAGCAGACTTGCAAAGACTGATGAAACTATCCAGTGCAGACATACAGTGCTTACTGAAAACAGTCTCTCTCACCCTGAGGAGAAATAGCATGCTTACAGGTAATACAGTCAATGAAAAAACCCTGTTCTGTTTAAATCTTAAAATACTGTCACTGGGAGAAAATAAGGCTTCAGCTCCTCATTAACACCGTAATCTGAAAATGAAAAGGCAAGTGTTTTAGTTATGCTGTAGTGAATTATGTAACTATCCTAAGGACAGCTCCTCTTGAGACCTTGAAGGTAAAAGGAAGAGGATGGGTGTCATTCTTCAGGATCAAACCTGCTTGAAACAGGACAAAATGATTCTCCAGTCAGGAAAACTTGATTAGAGGAAAAAAAAAATTCCTTCTCCCTTTTGGACTAAGACTAGTTGAAAAATTTATGAGATATATTAAAATCTATAAAACATATAAACACCTCATTCCAAACCAAACAGGACGTAATAGCTCACCCTGTACAAATGCTTTCATGGGAGCTCTGTACTTAGAATTTATTTTCTTGTGATTTGCATGTATCTTCAGGCCTTGGCCAGATGCCTGCTGTGCTGTTCATTCTCTGCTATAGTTTTCCATTTCCGTAACTGCTGTGCTTGAACCTTGCTGGCAGTACTTTTCCAGAGTGTAGCTGTCTGTAGAGACTTGGAGACAGAGAAAGGACAGAAGTTTGAGAGGAGGAAAGGGCTCACTGTAAACTGTCAATTTTTGAACAGGCACTCATTAGGCCATGTGAGGAAAGGGAGGTGGGGAAGACCAGGCTGAATTAGAAAAATTTCCCATCAACAAAGAAAGCATTCCTTGTAGCATCCCTGGTATATAGCCTCTATTTTGTATCACTGTGTGTTAGAAAGATACTAAATTAAACTCCTTTTTCACTTTTTCCTTTTTTTTTTTCCTTTTAATCATTTAAAAAACCCCAAAACCCTGCAGCACTTCAGCTCTACCAAGATAAAGATCATCTCACCTCCCAACATCAGAAGCTAAGCCTTGGATGTTCAGTACTAGATAATTTGTTAAAAGGTGGCATTCCTTTAGTGGGAATCACAGAACTTGCCGGGGAAAGTTCTGCTGGGAAGACTCAGATCAGTTTACAGCTGTGCCTTTGTGTGCAATATCCTTACAAATATGGTGGACTGGACTCTGGTAAGTACTGAAATGCAAATATTGATTAATTTGCCATTCGGAAGAATATGCTGTCTTTAAGAACATCATCAGTGCATTGAAGTAGATGCACATACTCAGTGTATGTCTTACCCTTCTACAATAGCATTAGTAGTAAGCTAGGTAGTTAGTAAAGCATCTTTATATAGAGAAAAGCATGGTGCGCACGTGCCCTGCGTCACAATGTCATTTAATGCAAAATTACTGCTGGCTGTTATTCACCTGCCTGCTGCTCTGGATTGACCTAGGCACATATGCAAACAACATACAAAAAGCATTGACTCCTCAGATGACAACCACAGCAAAACAGCTTGTCAGATAATTTTCTATTAATATCTTGGGTATATGGTATATATTCCCTAGCTGGGGGTTTCAAATTTTGAAGAGTATTTAGTTTTATAACAATAATTAAAGTGATTTACAGAGTAAAATCGATGGAAATGTAGTTGAAGATAGTTAACATTGTTTTGTACCTGCAATTTTCCTGATTTTGCCAAAGTAGGTAGGTTTATTGTTTGATTTTAGTCTTTTTAACTGTCTGTCATACTGATCTAACTTCTAGTATTTTCTTTTGAGTATAATATCCTGTCTTAGAAAGGGAGGAAATTTCTGTCACTTCTGAGGATTCAGTGTCCTGGTTGTCTGCTTTCGGTGTGTTTTTGCAGTGATCTTGCACTTCCTTCCACACAGCTTTGGGTTTAATTTGGCAGGTCAGTAGTTTGTTGTGGGGAAACTTAATTATTTCTTGTACTACATCCGCCCCTGTGGAAAAACCATGGAATGTCCAAATGAACATCTTGCTTAAAGGACAGTAATTTGCCTGTCATTTACATTACTTTGCTTTAAGTTATGTCATTAAGGAGAGCAGAAGCAAATATATTTTGTTTGATTCCTTCATGTGTGGCTCCTAACTGCTGCAAATAGTTTGAATGCAAATAGATTTTTATTCATGCCCCAGCATTTCTCCCTATTTATGTTGAAAGAAAGGAACAAACCAGAATGGAGTACAGATGAATGTACCCAACATCCTAATGGCGCTGTTGTTTCTTGTACCAGACTACAGACTTCCTTGTAGGGCTACAAATGGCAAGTCTTTTCATTATTTGTGCTTGAAGAGGTTCTTGTTTTTTATGTGGCTAGTATTTGGTGCTATGATGATTGCTTTGTCGTGTCAGTGTTCCCTATCTGCTCAGTCCTACGTGTTTCATGGAAGATCATGGCTATCATATCGATGCTCCTGTGAGAGACTTTGAGCATTTTGGAAGAGCTGAGAAAACAAAACTTTTGAGGATGTTGAAAGTATAGAAGGTGGAAATTTCCTGCTGCAGGAGCTGGAGAGCTAGGGGAGTGGTGGAATCCTAATTACTGCAGTTCTTTACTCTCACTGGGGTATCTTGCCATACATTAGACTGCGTACAGTCATAGCAGCAGATATTGTTTGCATAGCACTTAGAAAATGAAACTTGATTTCTCTGCAGTCTATAAATAAGGGTTGTGTTGAGTGTTGTATGAGAAATACAGGAATTAAAAGCTTCTGTTATGTATGAGGAGTTTTATTCTTTGGGAAACTTGAGGAGAACAACAATGTGTAGTAACTGCCACAGAAGTCTAGCACTACCAATAGAAGATTAATGTCAGTGTTAAAACTTTGCTAATGATTTGAAATTATCATGAGTTTGTTTTTTTTTTAGTGCTAGTCTCTTAGGTGGTGATGTTGAAAAACATTTCTTTGGACAGTAAAGATTTATTGTGTATTTATTTCATTTGACTTAGTGCTGATCTTGTTTACAATTCTCAATGCTAGGAGGTTGGCAGCAAACAAAGAAAATAGGACATCCTTTGCCTCAAGGTTATCTTTCTGCCATTCTTAGAATGTCAGTTATGGTCAATTGCATGTTGGCTGAATTTATTTTATATGCCCATATTCATAAGTAATACATGAATATGAGACAAATTCATATCTGTATTAGAATTCTGAATTGGAAAAATATGCTAATGATTCTTGGTAACAAGCTGGGTTTGGTGCGTGACAGATTCCGTTCATGGGACTCAAAATTCATCCTTCTTTGAGGGTGGGTTTTTTTAGTGTTTTTTCTTTTTGTTTGGTTTTGGGGTGTTATTTGGTCAACAACCAGCACAGAACTTTTATCAGCCTAAGTAACAGTAAAGCACTGGGATTTGATGAAGTAGCTGGTCTCTGTTTGGTTTGTGGACCTGTGGTGGAAGATGGTTATGAGATCACTGGATATGACTGACTCCTTAAGAGTGTCTCAGCTTTTTTCTCAAAAGTGATAACTAACCTGATTCTTGACTTGCTGTAAGTGTTGAGAGCTTCCTGATAAACTGTATATAGCATGATGCCATGGGCTTTTCTTTGTGTTGTACTAGTCTCCTCTTTTTTTTTTGGGTTATGACATATCACTTATCTTTAGAGATATGTGAAGATTAAGTGCTTTTGCCTCATAATTAGGCATCAGTCTTTAATACTGAGTTTAGTAATTTGACAGTCTTTTCTAGCCCTTGTAACTTTGCTGTGCACCTCCTGTATTTTTAATGCAGGGGTATGTATTCTCATTAATCAAATGTTTCATTGTGGCTCAAACTGAAGAGCACAAACAAAGCTGAAGAGGCTTGACAAAGGTCTGGTAGGATAAAGTGCAACTCATTGTACTGTGAAACGCAAATCTTAAGCCAAGGCAAAGCTCATCTCACAGAATCACAGAATCACAGAATGTTAGGGATTGGAAGGGACCTCGAAAGATCATCTAGTCCAATCCCCCTGCCGGAGCAGGAACACCTAGATCAGATCACACAGGAACGCATCCAGGCGGGCTTTGAATGTCTCCAGAGAAGGAGACTCCACAACCTCTCTGGGCAGCCTGTTCCAGTGCTCTGTCACCCTCACT
>VZTO01021081.1:49533-65721 GCA_013400615.1 Syrrhaptes paradoxus
GGATATAAGTTGCAGCTACTCATGTTTATAAGACTCTTGATCAATACGGATGTGATGCAAGCTGGGTATTTTACCGTCAATATGTCATTAGTGGAACAGCAGCATAATCGAACATCTGTTTTGGGTAGCCTTGAGTCCTCAAGTGTTTCAGTGAGAACCACTCCTGCAAAACAGGGATGGTTCAGGATTGTAGTGTTGCATTCCTGAGATTCTGAAGTGTCGATACATAATTGATTTAAGTCAGAGCTGCAGTTAACTGTACATTGCAGTTTGGTCTTTTTATTTTTTTTCTTAAGGTAAAACCACAAGATATTTGCAAAAAATGTTTACTTAAAGATCCACAGACTCACTTTATGGTTAGAAACTCCATCAGGTTGTGTTTCTGTAGTTCCTGTCTTGATTTTACAAATAGTTATTTGAACTGTTTTAATGCTGGCTGTTTGTATTTTGTTGCAGGATACCTTTCACAACTGCATTACTAAAAGGATTTCCTTACTCCTCACAAGAGGCATGGTGCGGCTGGTGGTCATAGACTCTATTGCTGCTTTGTTTCGGTGTGAATTTGGAGCTTCAGATTCTGTTATGAAGGCTCAGTATTTACAGACGTTTGGAGCACAGCTTCACAGCTTAAGCACTAGATTCAGGACTCCAATAATGTGCATTAATCAGGTACGACAGCAAAATTGCTTCTCTTTTTATAAGGACCATTTACTAAATGGCTGGGGCAGGGAGGAAATCTGTGCAGGCAGATTTCTTGGTGTTGTATTTAACACTGTCAACTGAGTATTAATGACTGATGGAAACTGAAGTTTCCTTAAACTGGTGTACTTTAGTGAATTTCAACTTCTCAAAGTTTAAGAATATAAGTTAATCTTCTATAGGTTGTTATGTTCTCAAAGGTTGTCCATTAAAGTTAACAAAAATATGTACGTATAGCAACTGCACAAAGTGTCAAACTGAAAGAGTGAGTTCTTTCTTAACACCAGCTTCAAATGCCACCACCAGCAGGATTGCTCTGGGAACTCTGCATGCGCAGGTACATTCCCCGTACACAGGGGAGTGAAACACCAGGGACTTTGCTGCCTTTTTGTGAAGCTCAGCACTTTTGTGTAACTGCTGAGATTACTGAAGCATTAGAATTAGAGGTCAACTACAAATGTTTTTCTGCTTTAGGTGACTGATGCAGTGAGTGAGTCAGAAGCTGCTCAGTGGTGTTGTAGGTAAGTCATCCACAACAGAAATGTAAAAATGTCATACACAGCAGCATTTAACCATTATATTTTTTTAATAGCTCCAATATAAACTACCAGAGCATATGAAGAGCAGTAGTGCATTTGCCCAGCAATGCTGTATTTGCTGGAGATCAGCAATAACTAATGGGCTGTAAAGTGGAAGAAACTGTGATATACACGTATGTGGTAATCCCTAATCAGCAAGTTAGGGGGAAAAATTATTTGGAGTTAATGGATGGTGTACTTGCTTACACAGGAACAATTTGCATCTCTTCTTGTTTCTGATAGAACAGAGAGCATTTTCTGTCTGCTTAAAAAAAAATAGCAACCAAAACTTGGTTTTGTTTGTTCCTTAAGAAAAAAAAAAAGTTATCTTTTGACACCAAGGTATTAACAGGATTCAAACAACAAATATGTATGCTTGAATCCTAATTATAATCTTAATCTACTAGATAAGATAGGTGCTACATAAATGTTTCTGTGGGAAGTTAGTTATGTCCTCAGATTCAGAAGCTGACAGAGAACAAAGACGAGGTTCAGGTTTTTTCCCCTGGTTATCTTGTAATTTTTCAGTGGAGAGATTGCACTTTTTCCTGGAAAAATAAAATTGTTTCTAACTTTGAATTGAAAGTAATTCATATGCAGTGTTGTACCTGCCCAACATTTCTAAAAATACATTTGAATGGAATCCAGGGCCAACAGTTACACACTTCAAATACTTTTAATTTCAACCGGTTTTCTGTTGCTATTTTCCTCTCACAAGAGGGGACCCATCAAGACAGAGGCAGGTATTCACCATAGCTGTATTTGGAAGAATGACTGAATTGTTACCTCACTATAGAGAGACCCTACTGTATAGTTCTGTGAGTATACCCTGTAATCTCTGCCTTCAAAGACCTATAGTTATAAATATAGCAAACAACAGTAACTAACATCGAAGCAGTAGATAACTCTTTCCAGTGTAATTTTGTTAGAACAGAAGTGAAGATATCTTAAATTCATACATGCAGAAATCTGTAATGCTTTCTTTATAGTGCAGCGCATAATAGAGTCTCTCCAGCACTTGGAATAACCTGGGCAAATCAACTGCTAATGAGATTGATGGTCAGCCGAGTATCACCACTTGAACAATCATCTGGAGTTGCATCTCACCACACTGGAAGTGTGAGGACTTTAAGAGTTGTTTTTGCTCCTCATCTCCCTCCGTCCTTTTGCTACTATACAGTAAAATTGGAAGGTGTAAAAGGAATAAGATAAATCCTTTCTATAGTAAAGTATCCTACTCAAAAAAAACCAAAAACGTATCAAAACTACTTTGCTTCAGGAAGAATTACTAGTAAAATGAAATTCTTCCTAGATGAGAGAAATAGATGCTGAACTACATAAGTGGTGATAAGACAACATGTTAAGCATTTTCTACATTGTGAAAGAAGATCTTTTTATGCTTGGATGTATATTCAGCAGCTTTTCCTCATGAGAAGTTTTCTGAAGGAGAGTATATCTGTGGGCACATGAGTGCAGCACAATGAAATGTAATGTGGCAATCCCCATGCTAGGGGAGGCCTGATTTTTAATTTTCTTTTAAGAGCATGGTAATCTAGAAACAGCATTTACTGCAAGTGTATTATACGTTCTCTTGTTTCCAGACCCAAACAGACTCAAATTCAACCAGTCTGATGGCATTTCTAGTCCTTGTGCTATTACGTACAGCCATTCTTCTATCTATAGGGCCTCAGAAATAACACAAAGCAACTTTGTCACAAAGCAGCTATCCTATTGTAAAACCACTTCTTATTAATATTAGGATTAAAAAAATGCCAGAAGCATACTTGATTTTAACATCTTACTGTAAGAACTAAAATTGTACGGCTTTTGTGCAATATAGGCATATATAGCTTCATCAACTTCTACAACTTTTTGTTTCCACACTTTTCCTGCTTCGCAGTTCCCTCCATTCATAGCAAAAGCCTTTTTAGCCTCTTCCTTTTAAAAAATAAAATTAAAAAACCCCATCTCCTTGTTCTGTTTGCCCACCTCTGGAGCTGTGTGACCAGGCAGTTTCAGAGCAAGAGCTCTGTCTGTGTTCTCCCTGATACGCAGCGTGGCTCTTGCTTTTATCGGATCTGGATAGCATTCTTGATCATCTTCTGCATTGCTACCTCTCTTGTCTTCTGTCCTTTTCGCTGGGCTCCGAGCTGAATGGTGCTTTTGAAGGGCACCTTTAGCCATGGGAGTCATTACTCCTCTCAGGTTTCCGGTATTGTTGCTAGAGCTTTACATGTTTTTCTTTCCATCTTTGCACTATTTAACACATCTTTTTTGTTCTCCTCAGACTACTGCTATGACCTCTGCTGCTTCTAGTAATTTTTTTTCTGCATTCACTGTGAAAGAAATCCAAATGAAGTTACTCATGAACATTTTCCAAAGGCTTTAGACCTTATTTGACTTGTGTTACACGAGTATCTGCTCTTACCAGTGTATGATGCTCACTTGTATCACATACTTGTTAAGCTTTCAGATTCCCCCATCTACCTGCTTCCCCAAGTTGCCCAAACAAGACGACTACCAGAGTCTTGGGGGTTTTTTTTTGGTGTAGTTACATTGCTCAGTTCTGTCTTCTGGCAAATGAGAACCTTTTGTTCTCTGTAGTCTAAACAATAAAAATCTCTCCCACAAATGCAAGTTCAGAAGAATGGCTGTCACTTGGTAAAACACAAGTCCAGACACATTCCTTTTGTGTTCTTCAGGTAGGCTGTATTAGTGAAATGACCACTTCCTCTGCTTTTCCCCAGGAATGCTTTTTAAGGATGTAGAGTAGCCATCTTTTCTCCTGGAAGCATGCAGCTGGGTAGCAGAAAGGAAATGTCCCAGTTTACCTGGTAAAAACCACTTTTACCAACACATTTAAGTAACATCTTACCTGAGCAAGACTTCCTGTCATTGCCCATGTCGGTTGTTATGGAACTATCCAGCTGGAGACTTAAATCAGAGTCAGAGTATGTTCAGTGTTGTTTCCTAGCTCATCATCACACACAAGCCCTGAACCTCTAAACTGCAACTGACCCCCAAGATTACAGTCAATCACCTGCAGCAGCTGAATGTTCATCTACAGTTTCTACCCCTTTCTTCAGTTACTTACATCCACAGTCAGAAATCTAGAATGTTGTTCATCTTTGTTTAGTACAACTTTGGGGGGTGCAGAACCTCATGAAGACTGAACGAATCATCTGCCCTCTTTGAAGCTGTGTGTCAAAAGTGTTTTAATAAATGCAATTTAAGAACTTTCCCTTTATACAGCTTTATTCATCTTTGGATTTCACAACTGAGATTTGTTTCTATACAGGAAAAAAACTGAAGTAATTTTACAAAGAAGATTTAATCTAGAATGTATTAAGTATACCACCTTTATCCTGTAAGACTACATTTAAATATTTTTCTACACTTTGAAAAGAAACATTAAATAACACTTGAGAAACTTTTAAACAGTTTCAAATCCATATAACTGTGATGTATTTAAAGAGGCCTTTTTCATCAGAAAGATCATATAGGGTTCTGGAAACATTGCTCTGAAAAAGTAGAACCAAATTAATTTGTGCTTGGTAAAGATAATTTACACAACCAACCTATTAACAAAATAGATGTAGTAAAACACACTAAACAATCTCACTACAGGTTTCTTGATGAAATCACAGTGAATTACTACTATTTGTTATAAATAACGTTTGTGGAAGTTTATTTTCAACAGAGTTTTAAGGGGTAAGACAAACAGGTGAACTCTGACTGGGATTTCATCCGTAGCTGTGACAAGCAGGAACTACACATGGATCAAAATGCATCATCTTAAAGCCAGTCTTGGAAGGTTCATTATTATTTTTAAATCAAACATGAAATCCAGATACTGGGGAGGGGAGCTCTCCTCAAGAAGGATACAGTGACATTTCAAATGGTTTTCTGTTGTTTGAGGTTTTTTTTAAACCAGGTCCTAGAAAACAGAAAATACCATTCCTGATTGCACAGAACTCATCTGGCTTAATTACACTGTAACCTACCAGCACCGCTGTGTCATGCTGCTACACAGTTCAAAACCAAGGACTCCCTAACTTGCCATGCTTAAATTGGGACTTGAGTATCAGTAGAGGGAGCCTAAGGAGTGAGCTGGTTTTAAAAACTACTTCACTATGCTTGTTCCACGCTGTATACAATTTTTAGTCTCTCTCTCAATTATGTGTGCCAGCACAACCGGTAGAGCAGCTTTGAGCTTTTTGATACAGCTGGAACATTAAGTGAACTTCCCAATATGCTTCTCTAAATATTTCTTATTTAAAAGCAGCCATAACTAAGGAACAGTTTTGCAGCATCACTGTGAGCATAAGCATCTTCTCAAAAGCTCAGGTCTTTTGACCTTTCTCAGATGGTGGCACTGTATTTTGCTTCTTTATAGTTTTGGGCTTTAAAACAAAACAAAACAAAAACAACTATTGACCTCAGCTATTCAGTGTACTGAGACTGTTGTGAATGTTTTGGGGGTAAAAAATAAATGTAGATATTAAAGATTCCCCTTAATTAAAAAAAAAGAAAGCCAATGTTTAAACCAGTACTTCTGTGACAATGTAAAGTTGCTACAATGAAACTGTAAACTTCACAGCATCACATCTTTTAACAGTTATTCTCTCAGTACAGGCAAACATTACAAAAAATGCTATTCTCGTAGCAGCTTTCAGACAAAATACACAACCTGCATAACAAAAACTAAAGTAACTTGAACTCATCAAGTATTGTAAACACACTTTCAATGAAGCACTGCACACCCCTTTCACTATATATATATTTACAACAGAACCACACTGGTTTCAAAATAATAGGATTCAAATGGTACAATTTAAGCACAAATCATTCTTAAGCTTAAAAGCATTTTAATTTACTACCATTCAGGAAGGCTTCCACGGGAGGGCAGGGGGTGTTGTTTGTTTTACAAAAAGGTACAAACTAGAGAATGTGCCCAGTTGTTTTTCTATTGCTTAAGTGCTATGTTGTATCACTGCAGTACTAAAAGCACAATCATCACAGCAATAGGCCAGTTACTCCTCTAAAAGAGGAGCAAATCATGAAACAGTTGCATTTTACAATAATATTTAATAAGATCTAAACTCAGGACCAAATATTGACAATATTCCTAAAGACTAGCACACAACCAGACGGATAGAAGGGCGACAGGCACCTTTCTATCTGTAACAATTCAATGTATGATCCATCCTACATCACGGCCCTTGCTGACTGGACACCCCAGAAGAACCAGCCACTGCTCGCAGGAGAATCTAGAGGAGCTGGCCTAACCAGGAGTCCTCACTGGGTTTTTAATGAGGTTCACCCTTCCAGTTCTGGGCAAGGACAAACATGCTAAATTAAAAACAAGCCAGCACTACCAAGGCTGCAGTCTTCCTGACAAGATGTCTGTCAGTTTTGAATGTCTTTTCTAATCTTCTGTTTCATCAGAGCTGTTGATTTAGTTCAGTACTGAAGACATCCCAGAATTATACAATTGGGTATTCTGGTTTTATACTTCATGCTGACTGTTAACTACCACTGAAACAGAGGAAATGCAGAAAGAAAATCTGACAAAAGCCAACTGAGAAGCTCACCTGAAATTTAAAAGATATATAAACCATGTCCTGACAGTAATTAATTAATGATACAAACATAAGGAAGGTTCACCTTAAAATTGGATTTGTACATGCTTTACGGGGATTTGGCAGTGTTAGGTTTACAGCTGGACTCGATGAACTTAATGGTCTTTCCCAACCTAAATAATTCTATGATCGTAAGTTTTTCCTCAAACTGCAAACAGCTCATTGGCTCGTAACTTTAAGGACTTGGCTATCTTTTATGGATTTATGGATTAGAGAATTTTTGACATTTGCTTCTTCTCTGAAAAAAAAAAAATCAACCTTTTAAATGTAAGAATTGTTTAATAAGCAGTAGCTCAACAATTTAAACTTCCAACACACTTTAAAATACTATATAAAGGTTTAAAACATTTAAAAGCACAGTACTAGTAATGCCACCAACAGCATGATCCTCAGCGAGAAAGTTCCCTCACTATCACCATCAACATACCACAGTCTTGCATTTTAAAAACTTAATGTACATTGTAGTCTAGCATGGTTAAATATTTTATTGCTATTTACACAAGTTATTTTTCTTTTTTTTTTTGAGAGGCTGCAAAAATAATTTTCCTTCAAAGTTGAAAGATGAATGTAGAAAACACATTCTTCAATTTCTTTTAAGTAATTCCTTATTACCAAAATCAGTTCTGTGTCCAAACAGATTTGTGAGCTTTTTTGGAAGTCAGACTTTTAAAACAGTCTCTGAGTGAAACACTGAACTCTCCAGAACTGTGCTACAAACCCTGCTGAGCCAGTCCTGTAACAGTAGCCTTGTGCTGGTATGAACCAGGTTGACTGCAAGGGGTGTTTGCAGTGAGAGTTTCTCAGGGCACTGCCAGAGGGACAGCTGACACCACCGCCAACGGCAGCCGGTTCTCCTGTCTCTTGGTTGGACACGGGCACCCACCCAGCTCAGAAACCTCACGTCCAGTTCCATGTGTAAAGCCAGTCAGTCTGGCTTTATGCAGAGAACCGAATCCAACAGTGGGTGCGTATAACATGTTTTGCTTTAGGGGGAAAAAAAGTATATATATTATGTATTTTTAATATAAAAAGCTCTTAATAAAAAGATTAAAACTCAAGAGTCTACATTATATGAGCATATATTGTTAACTGAGCAACAATCTGTTCTTGCTCAAGTTAATTAATGAATTGCACTATTCTGTGCTAAAACTTCTACATATTAGCAGCATCGTATCTCACCCTTTCTAAACTGTCTTTATAGCAGGTATACCATACGCAGCTTTCTTCAAAGAGATGCTTATAAGGTACCTCCTGGTAAACATAGTTAAGTGCATTACATATACAACTTTTTGCATCAGTTATTGTAACCAACTGAAAACCAACTGAAAACCAGTCAAATACTTCTATGAAGTACTAATTCTAATGAGTCTTCACAGCCTGCTCAAACACTAAAACTTGCTTATATTCCTATGTTTCACCTCCTTCAGTCGGTGCTAACCTTGAATGAATATTCCAGCTTTTCCCAAAATTAATTTTTTTTGACAATTTTCCAACTATGACCACAAATATATTTGCACACACGCTTGTTTTTTTTTTACTTTCTCATCCAACTTCACATGAACAATTTTTACAAAAGATCAACAAAATGACAAGCTTTACAGAAAAGCAAAAGGAAATACTAGTGTCTATAAAATACTTAAAACATACATACTTCGTTCCAGCAGCAGTCCGGTATACAGACAGCATATATATTAACCATAAGTAGATTTAACATGGATGCGTGGTCAAACGAGTTGCCTGCCACTTAACGGCCATCTAGTCCTTCCACTGGGGCCCTTCAGATTTGAGTGGTCCCTTGCAGAGCAGCTACTCCACAGTGTAACAGCCCAGCGTGTAGTTGCCTGCTTCTGCTGTCACCAGCTATTAGAAGAAAGGCAGGATTTGGGACTGGCATAAGGAAATGCTGGAGCTCTTTCAGCAAACACAGAATGGGATTGTGAATTCCAGTGGACAAGCAAGAAAGTCAACCTGAGGCTTGATGTTTCCCTAAGAGCAACAGCAGCTGCTCTGGGACAGTTGCAGTCCAAAACTTCAGTATTCTTCAACCATGCAAGATGAAGGTCAAAACATTTTCCATGTCTCCTGGTCAACGTGAACCATCCTACCTCCATTGATTATTGTGCCCTAAGACTTACATCAACAAGTATCAAAGTTATGGTCACAGGTATTGCTCTTCATGCTATCTATATGTAATGTAACCCCAACCATCGCTTCTGTAACATTTAATAGCTCAGTCTAGTGGTTAAGTAAGCCGTGTCTAAGTGCTGTTTTGCCACCTAAGGTTTCTAACATTACAACAATCAGTGGTGCAAAGGAAAGCCCCACCAACACAGTATGGTCAATTTGAATTTATACAGTAATGCACATAAATTTATCCTTTTCTCATTCCAGCACTGTGTATTTACTGCTACACATTTAATTTTGCTTGCAATTTCAAACAGCATTTTGGTATGCTTTAAATATGTTTGTATTTTTACTTTTTTTTTGGCTGGTGTAATATTCAGATCTATTAAAGAAATCAACGTAAGTAGCATGAATGGGAGCAGTGCAATGAGCAATATATATCTATATAGTTTTCCTTTAGAAGAAAATACCCACTAATGCTGTGTTTAAGATCAGCTCTATTTAGAAAAGTAAAACCAGCAGTCCATTAGAAAAAACCCAACAAAATCTACAAACTAGGTGTTCCTATACATAATGATGGGGAACCAAAGCTTTGAAGGTCTCAGTGCTTCTTTATTCACAAAGGAATAGTCACAAAGCTTCTGTCCCAGAACCTCAATGCGCCAAATCAGTATGACTGACACTCAGAGCTCTTGAGTCTGTCAGACAATTATTTCGTTCCTGTGTGAAGGGGAAAAAACAAACATACAAATAAATTAAGCAGATGTCCAGAAAGTTCAAGCAAATAAACAAAACTACTACCTTTAAGAAAGAGGAACAAATAAATATGAGGAACTATGGAGAACCGGCCTCTTCCTGTTGGGTAGGGGGACTTTTTTTTCCCATATTCTAATTTCAACTATCAATACTGAAAAGATCTGCTGATAAGTACATACACCCTTCACAATCCTGACCCAAGTCTTACCAGAAATGCAAAAAGCCCAACTGTGGGAATTGCCGTGAGTGTCTATAATGGGTGAATTACAAAAGTTCCCAAGAAGTAAGAACTAATTTTAATACCGCGGTGCACACACAATAAATCACTCTTCTGGAAGTCACGTCAATTATATACTAAAGATCCAGTTTAGGGGCATCTAGGGCATGGCATTTTGAAACCTTGGTACTATTGCTGCAAAGAACTATGCTTTACCCTGGATTTTTTTTTTTTTGGCTGAAGGTCACCCTAAGCTAAGTTTTGTGTACATTTCACACCACAGAGAACTCTGCAGCACGCTCATTAGAGATAATGATAGATAAGACACCGTTACGCCATGCAACAGTAAAATGAAAGCCACACTTTGGGCTTTCATGCTACTTTAGGTCAAACGGTGATGAAGGTCCTCACATACAGTTTTGTTAGCACAGAAGCAATTTTATCTTCCTAAAATTAGTTGCAGTTACTGTGTTAGTAAAATACAGCAGCATTTAGAATGTAAAACATTGCTAGCTTATTTGACAATATAAGAAACAGTGACTTATTAGGTTAAAACAGGAAATGGGAAATAGCAATCGGGCACACCATATACGGTTAAGCAAAATAAGGTTTTATATGAGCAGAAGCATAACATAGATCAGACAAACTTCTAGAGACTGCTCCTGTACAACCTCAGAAACAACTGAAGCCACATTTAAGGGAATCTGAAAATATACTGCAATTAAGATGATCGGGCCCTTTGCAATAAAGGGGCTGAAGTACAAAATAGTTGGTAACTGGGCTTTAAAAGTTCTTGGATTTTTTTGTTAGTCCTTGTAAGAACGTAAGGTTTCCGAAGATTCATATCCACTGTAATAATCAGAACGTCCAAAGCCAGAGACTGCTTAATATAAAAGCCAATGCTCTTCACTGCTCGGACTTAAGCACATGATTAAAATTAAGCATAATTCACAAAAGTGTTGTGGAATGATGCCTTAAGCATACGTTTTAAACATCTGACTGAAATAGGATCTTGCCAATCACTGGGAATTTGTTGTTTCATAATTTATCATATTATTTTTTATCCCAAACCCTACTAACGGTATCTATTTTTGTAAAAATATTGTAGGGCTTCTTACTTGAAAATGATCTTCAGTAGCCTTGCCACCCATGTTAAGAACATTCAGAGAACTGGCACGCTTCATGCTGCAACCAGGACAGTGAACATGCAAGGATAAACCGATCAGAATAGCTGAAAACTAACAGCTCTAAAAACACAAGTACAACAATGAGCAATGCACAGTTAAGGGAGTTTGAACAATGCCCCAAAACTGATCTGAGGGATACCCTTTAAGATAACTACGTAACTTAGAATATGTTTATATTTGGTTCTAAATTATATATAAAACAACAAAAAAATTACAAGCTCTTCAGAGCTTAAACATTTCAGGCCACTAATTTAATTTAAACTCAAAATCTCAAATCTTAAAGCACATTAGATTAATACACTTAGCATTGATTTTTAAATAGCTAATTCTCAGTTTCAATCTTATGCAGCTTCTTACAAAAGCATCAAAACATTCAAACATTTTAAGAAAAAAAAAAAGTGAAACATGCATCAGTTTGTCACATAGGCAGCATTTAACTTGGAAAAGCTACAACAAACATTAGTACTTTCTGCTTCATCTAGGTAAGTCTCCAGAAATCTATTTCAAAAAGCGTTTTAAAATCTTTTATTTAAAACATTTCAAAGTGAAGGGAAACAAGATGTTATTAACTTCGGTTATGCTTTAGGCTTTACAACACTCTGAGCAGTGGTAACAACCACCCTAGAATACTGTACTGAAAGCAACAGATAGGGAAAAAAATAATTGCCTACACAGGAGCTACTGACAGCCAAAATATCACTGCATTAACACTAATATCGACTGGTGTTTGAGATGAGGATTAATAATTTACCTACATTTCTCAAACATATGCAAAATTTAACAAAAAATATTTTAAAGTGTGTGTAGTGAAATTCAAGATCAGCCTTAAGCTTCCTATCATCCTGGTGACTACAACAGAACACCTGATGTCCCTTATCCCAGAATGTCTAGAATGTACTGGGTGTGCTTCGATTTTTCACTAGCTCTTTAACTATTCCAAAACTACAAAATGAGGACTTGAAATATATATATTTGATGAACGAGTCCTGCAGTGCTACCTAGAGCTTTGAAGAGTCAACTAGCTGATGCAAAGTTTCCAAATGCCTTCCAATAACATGGAAAGGTTTATCCATACAGATCACATCAGGTATTAACCAGTTTTTCTTCCTACTGAAGCAAGACTACTAACAGTCAGAGTCAAGCATGTGTTTTAAATGCTTTCATAAAGCAAAGGCTTAGCAGAATAATGAACCAAAACACTAACACACACAGGCAACAGCTGCCACATAACACATGCTTACTGTTTGTTCCTAGCATTAAAGCTGAACGTTTCCAAAGCTAGAATGCACACAATTTAAAATATTTGTCATGAGTGTTAGCAACAACAAAGCAAGGACTCATGCATGGTATACACCTCTCATTTATTCAAGGCAACAGTTACAACAGAGGTTATATATGGAAGTCAAAGTAAGTTAATCTGTAAAACACAAACAAAACATCACATAAAGATCTCAAAAAGAGCATAAAGGTTTATGGAAAATGTCCCAGGTAAAGAGAAAATTCACCAGTAAAACTTCACACGTGTATTTTTAGGTTCTTACTGAAATGTTAATTAAAAAAAAATTCACACGTGCGATACTAGTTTGTTTGCATGGGGTTTGTTTTTTAATTCAACGTTCTTATGAACTTTAGTCTGGCAAATGCACTTTTAATTGCCTCCATGTTAGAAACGTTACTGCCCAAATAGCAAGGACACATGCAGTTTTTCCCTGGTGCATAAGTAATAGCAATAATGAAAGCTTTTTCTTTGTTTTTTTTTTCCCTCCTCTTACATTACAAATCTTAACTGTTCTGCTGTATGATGAAGCTATTACTGCAGAACTGAAATCTGAAATATGATCAAGAAGGAACGAACTGATACCATGCTTCAAAGAACAGTTCTTAAGAGATTTGTTCTTTGTCAAAAAGGCTTTTGCATGATTTTAAAGAAACAATTTCCCTGATGAGTCTTCCACTTTATTATCTTCAACTTTATGTATCAGGCAACAATATGAAAAATAAGTCTGTCTCTCATGCTGTGATATTAATGTATTGCTATGGGAGTATTTCTCACTCAGAATCACACCAGCACTGTCAATTACTATTTACAGAAGGACAGTGTAAGTAACAGGTGTAAATCAGTTTCAAAGTCTTCATAGAGACATAGGCAGGGAATGCAGAGGTGTACTGGTAAAGAGGGAGGCACAGAAGTCTTCCACCTAGAGTGGCAGACTTCATAGCAAAAATGATTTATATGTCTGCTATGTCAGTATTGTAATATTCAGCTATCAAACACACTAAAACCCTAAGGTTTGCATGATAAAAATTTAATATCCTTTTTATTAAACTCAAGCAGAAAAAAAAACCCAAAACTCCATTTACTGAAGTTTCTTCAGAAAATTAAAATTACTTCTTGGAGTATCAATATGTACAGCTATGCTTCATGATCTACAAAAAGCTGCTGTTTAATACCATAAATCTTAGCTGTTTTTATTAACAAATGCAAATATAAATTAGGATTTAAAAAATTCTGTATCTTACAAGAACAGAAATTGTAATATTTCCTGTCTGACACACTTAACATGCATATCTACAGAAAAGCCTGTCAATTTTTAAGAATAAATTACTCTTTGAGAACAGGGACATCTAAAAAATAGGAACATTTTGTCAAAAAGGGAAAGCAAGAAAGATATTACTTTGTTTTGAAATTTGTTTCACATTAATGTATTCATTTGAGGAAATCTTATCTTGTGACACAGACCCCACAATCTAGTTAATGCCGGTAGATTATTGCTACGTTGGTCAAATGACACTACTGAAGTGCTGACAACAGAAAGGCAGGGGAGTTCTTACAGGACACTGCAAAGCCAAATGTCTTCAGTTATACATAAGCATGATTTACTACACCTATAATCAGTTACTTTACCTGCAGATAAAGTTAGCTCTATTTACTACAGAAAACAAGGAATTGACTTTTAAGACACTGAAAACCTTTCCATGTCTCTCAAAAATTAGAAAATGCAAAATTCACTATGAATATATGCACTTATACATAAAAGAATATATCTGAACTATGATGTATGAACTCTAGACAAAACTGAACAGAAACAGAAAACCAACATATAAAAATGTTGATACTGAAGACAAAGAAGGAAATCCCTTTTATTCTATTTTGGCTCACATTTGCTTGTTTTCCCTAAAGCATATTGCATTTACATATTTCCTTCTAATTACATGTTGTTCACAGTTTATTCCCAACCTGTCACCTCAGAGGCAGTTCTTAAATAATGTATCAATAAATGCAAAGGGATTTTTGACCTTGAATTTGATTCATTGCCTTCAACATCAAGTCTCTTGTTGTCGAGACTGACATTTTAATTAACATTTCTAAAAATCAGATCAAGGCTGAATTTGAAAGAGACACGCAAGGAAGAGAATTCTGTGTGTATTGCAACTGTACACAATGTTTTACATCTGCATAAAAACAATAAGGCAAAACTTCACTGGAGCGCTTACAAAAACACATTGAGCCTCCAGATCACTCACTACTACCATCACCATCATCTACTACATTACTTATAGATCTAGTTGCTCCATCAGAAGTTACTCCAAGTTCTCCAATTTAACTGTTTTAAAGCTTAAGTTCAAATTCACATTGTCATACAGATTCCTGTCAACTAAACAAGTTCCAGTTTTCCACAGCAAGGGGAAAAAACCCTGCAAAACTGACTGCAATTAGTTGGGAGTGAGGGGGAACACCTACCAGTGCTATTATGAAAAACCATAGTACACTTTAAGATTTCAACTTCTCTGCAGCAGCCAATAAATTATGAATGTTCTTCTGCATTTAACAGAAATATTACATACAGCCAAATCATATGGTAAATAGGAAAGAGTTAGATTCATTAAAATTTGAATTTTTACCACTGACTTCACTGAGGCCAAAATGTAAATGAGATGCACAACTAAGTTCAAGTTTTTCAACATTTTCCTCTGCTCTCTGACATCTGGGTTTTCCAAAAATAGAAACTGAGAAGGACTCAAGTCGGTAATGCTCTTTATACCCGCAGCAATATATAAAGCTGTATCAATAATATATCAAGACATTAAGCTATGTCAAGAATGTTAGCTGTGAGTTTACTGTATTCAAGCCTTTACTGTAAAAATCAGTAACATCTGTTATTCTTCACTGCTGTGTGAAAAGAAGAATTTTGCAGGTAACTAACATCAACAATTCTATGAGGCTCTTCTATTCTTCAAGTTGCTAAAGCAGTAAAAAGGGAAAAAAACACTGTTAAAAGTGAGTTAACTCTTAAAAGCAAATATAATTCCTCAGATGTTACAGAACTTGCATTATAAGTTTAAGAAATTCTTTCCTATTTCATTTTTCTTTAAGATAGAAACCTATATGAAATGCAGTTAGCTAAGCAGCGAAGAAAGCAATGCCCTAGGCACTGCACTAGGCTACAGGGAGGGCACAGAGTGAGGGCACACCAGCACAGCTAAGAATAGATAATTACCCTGGATTCTTTGGTTCACTGTCTCGTGAACTTCCTCCCTTCAGCTTTCTAACCAGCTTCTCACTGCTGCGTCTAATGGAAGCACGAAGCTTGCTAAAGGAACCACTGCGTTTTAAAGATCCAGTGCCATCCTGAAAAAAATTGAACAAATGTGAAAGTGCAAGAGTTTGTCGCCCTCCCGCAAACCTGGCCCAAAACCACTTCATTGATTAAGAAAAGTTATTTGCTATTCATATCTACTTTGTGCAATTACCTAAACACATATAGCTATAACTTTACCAAAACAAAAGGGTTCCTTCCAAACTGTAACAAAGATTTCTAACATGAAGAACATGCTCAAGCCATGATTCATAATAATTCATAAAACCCCACCAAAGGAGTCAAACAATTCACCATCACCATGTTTCCATTTCATATAAGTGCATCGTGGTTAACAGTGTACAAGCCCCAAGAAAAAGCATTCCATCAGTGTCTAAGAAAAAAAAA
>VZTO01021082.1:3137-25176 GCA_013400615.1 Syrrhaptes paradoxus
TCTATCGTTGTATAATAGCCAGTTGATATTTGCAGATCTTAAACCCTGACTCTAATCTAAGCAATCACAAAGTGCCATGCTACTTGTTCTGCTACTATTACAATAGTCTCATTTTTAAACAAAGATTACAGAAATACACATAGTATCTATTTACATCCAGCATTGTGTAAATACAAAGGAAGACTGTGCAGAGGGTAGAAAAAAGGACAAAAGGGCAGCAAATGAACACAGATGGCCATGTGGTGGCTAACCTACAGTCCTGTTTGTTACATGTTCTGATGTTGGCTTTCCTTCTTTTAAAATGGAAAAACAAAAGTGAAAGAAAAGAATATATGCCTGCATGTCAGAATGCATATGGAAGTAGAATAATAAAAAAGCATGCTGATACACTGAGAAGGAAGCACAATTCTGCCAAAATTAAATTCGCCTATACAGAGAGCAGCTTTTAAACAGTAACAGAGTACCTTCATATTAGCTAGAAATTTGCTATAGATTCTAAAGAGCTGAAATAAATTTGTTTCTAAATAAAACAGTTTGCATGGTTTGTGGATTTTTTGTTTTTATTTTTAAAGAGCCATCCACCTTGTTGCAGAACAGTGTAGTGAAAATACTGGAATAAGACAACCTGCATCTGCCTCATTAAGCCTGTCATGATGTTCCTCATGTGATTCCTCACCCAGTCTTGTAAATTCCTAAGGTTGATCACTGTGCAAAGTGTCATTAGCCTAACTAAAACACTTGATCCACGGACTCAAGGCTGTAAGATTCTTCCACATCCCACAGACCCTAGAAAGAGGACAGCATCATGCAAGACATTTTATCATGGGTTTGATATCTTCATTGCTACTCCTTCAGCGGGAGGTAACTCATACTAAAGAGTCTCCCCTTAAGCTGTTCTGTGTTCTGAGAACTCAAGTCAAATATGCAGTAGCCTAAAGGATCTGTGGTAGAACATCTTTTCATCCAGGGTTAGATTACTTTCCTTCTTGGCTTTGATTTCAGTTTAGCAGAGAAAGCATGCTCCTCTGCTCTCCTGACACCACAGGAGAGAGGGACAGAAAACACATCAGGTATAAGAATCAACAAATTGTCAAGTAATTTTCAAAGGCTTTAAGAGGACTAGCCTGCTATCTGGGGTAAGGCTTCTTTTGTTTAATGAGGATTCACTTTGGAACTTAGGAAGCACACTTCAAATTTCGCACAGACCAGAATTGTTTGCATCTCTGGTGGTTACTAGAGATGCCTACGGAAGCTACACTGTACATTTCGTATGTTTTACCCTTACAGATACGGTTCCAAGACAGATGCATGCATTGCTTTAAAGGCACTTGCTTTTGCAGCAAGTACATAGGGAAGCCAAAAAAAAATTTGCAGAAAGAAAAAACTGTTAAATATTAGTTTCATTAAGAACTCATGAAGTTGTTAATTTCCAAACTTCCCCCACACACCCCCTTTTATCAGCTATTATATAATTTCCACCTGGCAAAATAAAAGCAAAAGAAGCATTTCAAGCTTCAAAATATCCTCACCGTATCCATTATAGCTTCTGGACCTCTATCTTCTTGTTCAGCTAAAGCTTTATTGATTGCTTGTACAGAATCTTCTTTTAAGTGCTTTGAAAGATCAGTTCTTGATGGCTGCTCTAAATATTCTGGTTCTCCTGCTTGAACTTAGTGACAGAAATACAATAACAATTTTGTGCGTTAACATAAGCATGAATTTTGAATTGATTAGCTTTATTTGGATCACTGTCTCATAGACAGGGGAACCCACACAGAAAATGCAGGGTAGGTCACACCATTCACAAATACAACTTTATAACAGTCTGTGTTTGAACTTTTTCATATATATGGACCCATGAGTTTACATTAGGAATAAGAAATCTGCCCTGTCTATAGACACATTAAGGCTCTTGAGTGAGCGGTGTTCATCAATCATACAGCGGATGACTGAGAACAGAGATGAGATTTTACTTGGACTTTCTGTGGGATACAGACCCAGTACATGGAATGACCTACAGCTACTTGAGTGCCAGATGTATTTTAGCTTCGCAAAATAATCAACAGATTATATTCTTCTGACTTCAGGGAAATCTCAAGCCTCACTGACTTAAGGGCAGTAAAATTGATTAGCATAAATTGTGTCTTATATTCCTTACATAATGAAAGCAAATTTTGGCAGACAAATTAAACATTAATTTAGTACTTTCCATTACTAACAAAAGAACTAAAACTAGTGTCTGTGAAGTCAAAACATACAGATGAAGTCACTCTCCACAGAGTTCGCAAAAAGAGAAACATCATTAAATCACTGCCCCTTTTACATTGTTTGTAGTCATAGGCAGTTATGAAAAATATATGCTCGGTCTTAATAACTCAAATGCAGCCATGAGGACATCTGGACAGCAGTCTTGGTACACAAACCCATCATGTCATCTTTCACATAACGTACATACAGCCTCCTGCAATGGAGCGAAAGCTGGATGTAACCTAAAACCTGACAGGTCTTTCTGTGTCAAAGCAGGCGTATGTTTTATAGTCAGATTGCCAGTGGTCTTTATTAGCTAGTTAGTTGCCTAACAGCATTGGCCTTACTGTTGCTGTTCAGTTTTAACACCCCCATTTTTACACAATAATTTCTTAAGTGGGCCCTACTATTGCTAACTCTATTTAATACATCACACCAAATAAATTATTGTTCTCTTCAGTCCCAATTTAAAATGAGAAGGTAGGTCTTCTACTCAATCACTCTGAATAGAAGAATATAAATCACTTATGGACTAATAAATTCTCAGAACAGACTGGTCCAACCCATTAATTACCAATCTGAAAAGTTTCTATGGGAAAAAAAAAATAATTTAGTAAAAGCTAAGCACAACTGGGAGGGAAAAGGCAGAAGAACCAACAAATACTTTTTTTTCCTAAATAAAAACTAAAATGAAAAAAAAACAAAACCCCAACAGACTAAACTTCAGGTGGAGTTATCTTAGCCAAATAAATAATTCATGTAATCTTGGATTATAACCAACTTTTTCTTCCTTTCTTAGGCTGCAAAACAACATATACAAAACCCAGTGATTTTTGGTTCCACTCCTTTTACAAACACATAGAAGCTAACCTGGAGCAGGTGATGGTGCTGGTGCCCTGGGTATCTGAGATAACAACTTCTCCTGCTGTGCTTTCTGAGCAAGTTCTGCATCCCATTCTTCGAGTTCTTTTTCAAAACGTTTATTGTCTTCTTTGACGTAATCCCTTAGATCAGAAGGCAGCGTGTCCATGCCAACAAGGATCTGCCCCGTTTCTTTGTCAAACTCCTCTGTTGTAACGTGAGAAATAAATTTCAGAAGAAGAAAAAATAGGGGAAAAGAAGGTATGTTTAACAAATTTCCTCAAGTGAATTACTGGCAACCCACAGTACAGCACCAAAACCCCAAAACTGTGTTACTTTTAACTGGTTTTATTATCTGTTGGGCACTCATCTGCTACTGAGACGTATGGCTACTGCTCTTGCGATCTTTGGATTATACACTCTTGGGCACCATCAGATCATTCCCATTTTGAAAGATGAGCCTTTTGGGCCATGAGCACCCTATGACTGTCAACATTCAGAAAAAGAAGTCACCAAAAAAAACACCATTGCTTGATTGTATTACTGCCATATGGAGTTGGACACAACTTCTCAGCAGAAAAGGGGAAGAAGAGTGAGGCTCCAGGCACTTGGAAAGCCAACTGATAAGAACACCAGCTACATGAAGTAACCTTCTTTTCTGCTTTGCTAAGTCTCAGATACTGGGGGATCAATTGGCTGTAACTGTTCCCCAGCAAGCATGCTAGATTGGCACAGCCACCCTACAGAGCCCATAAACCCTCTACTGATCTGGCAATCTAGACATGTCAAGGTTAATAGCAGTTCTCACTTCAAAACTGAACAACTGTGCACTCTAGCTTTCCACCCTATGAAAAGACAGGAACATGAAAAATTTCCACCACTTGTTTTTGAGTCTCTGGCCATTTTCAGAGTAAGCTCTCTTGCCACCATTCATCACACTCCACAAAACTCATGCTAATGGATCTTTGCTCTCTCTCCAAACACTTCTGTACAAGCCTTACAATTACACACTACTAGATGACCTAAAAAAAAAAAATTCCCAATCCACGTATTACTTTGGTTCAACGTGTGGTTGGCAGGGCTATGTTATTCACATTTCAATATACTGCATGAAGCTTCAAGTTTCCACACTCTAGTAAAGCTCATCAGAGTTCTGAAGTTTATAAAAAAAGAGCTACACAGGATTTTAATGTCAAGAAGGTAATTTCTGTATTTCCGTACTTCTGTTCTCATATTCAGTGAGATAACATCTCCAAAATTCTCAACATGTGATCACCTGGTCAAAATGTTTTACAATGTTTACAAATTAGCGAACTTAGTTTATTTTGCTCTCTTAATAATGCTGAAACACTGGCATTCTTTATTAATCTAAAAATTCAAAGTTAATTGTTCCACCCACAAAAACAATCTAACAGTTATGAGCACAAATAGCACTTTCAATAATTATTAAAACCATTTTAAAAATCTGGAAATTACTCTGAAAGCAGCATGCTTTATCAATATATTTGGCTATTCTATATCATGCAGAAAACAACCATAACATTACCTTGTATCAAATATTGTTCCTTATCATTGATATACATTAAACAATATGCACTGGCATTCCTGTAACCACCAAAAGAGTCCCGTTCCAACTCTTCCCAAGTTGACTTTGTCACAGAAATGTCATTGTACTTCATCCATCTGTTCTGGTGGTGATCATAAATATACGCCCAGTAGTGTCCTGCATTAGCTTGACCTTCATGAACTAGCACAGCATGCAACCTATAAGGAACCTTTAAAAACAAAACAAAGCAAAAAACCCCAAAATGTCAAACCCTCCTTTACAGCATTTAGTTCCTACTACTTGCCAGCTACATTAAATACAAGTAAAAAAATAAAATTAAACAGGATCAAAATACCACACAGAGGAAAAACAAAAAGGTGAAACTAGCAACCCACTAAGCAAAAGGACTTCTAACTATTTTACTTACCACTACTAGTTATAAGAGAACTTAAAAACATCAGTGAGTCTAAAGCATAAATGTCTAATCTGCTGTCTGTACTACCATGCATCCTCTTTTCTTAATTCCTTGACATTCCTATTTGTCTTTTATCTACAAAGACCCCTCAAATATGTCAGCCTTAAGTGCCTATGATTTGCTCCAGTTCCAACCTGGTAAACTTGTCCTGAAGTCTGGAAAGGCATATGCAAATTCAAGGTAATGAACTCTGTGCTTTCTATGTGCCAGTAAGAGTTTATTTAAAGGAATATCTGTGAGTTGAACATTTCCATTATCTAAAGGTAAAATTCTTTCAGTAGAATTGGAACACAACTGTCTTCCAATATTTTAAATGTATCGGTAACAACATTGCTAAGAGAAGGATGGAACACATGAGGAGTTCCTCTCCTCCTCCTCCTGAGGCAGAGAAGGAAGGTAGCAGTTTCTAGGATCAATGTAAAAAGTATCCCAGGTGAGGTATGTTCACCTACATAAGAAGAATGGGAAACTTAGTTGATACGTAAGTATCTGGAAATCTGAAGGACAGAAGAAGAAAGAAGGGGTGCTTCCTTACTTAGAAGTCTTTTAAAAGCATCTTAGTGATTGGCTCATTTTAACCTGCTGAAACAGCACATGCAACATAAAAGGGAAAACTGATCTTCCCCGCTATGCACAGCATGCCTTACTGACACAGGATGAAAAAGCTTAGCTAAGATGAAAAAACTGAAACCATCTTTTACTGGTGTCACAGTCTGGTCTGTAGATAAATGGTCTATTTAACATAAGGCATACTAAATATTTGTTGCAAATACAATTTGAGCACTACTATAATTTGTAACTATAAATATATACGTGACTGTGACTTCAGAAACTCACAGAATCACAGAATGCTAGGGATTGGAAGAGACCTTGAAAGATCATCTAGTCCAATCCCCCTGCCGGAGCAGGAACACCTAGATCAGATCGCACAGGAACGCATCCAGGCGGGCTTTGAATGTCTCCAGAGAAGGAGACTCCACCACCTCTCTGGGCAGCCTGTTCCAGTGCTCTGTCACCCTCACTGGAAAGAAGTTTTTTCTCATATTCAAGTGGAACCTCCTATGTTCCAGCTTGAACCCATTGCCCCTTGTCCTATCACTGGATGTCACAGAGAAGAGCCTGGCTCCATCCTCCTGACACTCACCCTTCACATATTTATAAACATTAATTAGGTCACCCCTCAGTCTCCTCTTTTCCAAGCTAAAGAGACCCAGCTCCCTCAGCCTTTCCTCATAAGGGAGATGCTCCATTCCTTTAATCATCTTTGTGGCTCTGCGCTGGAGTCTCTCCAGCAGTTCCCTGTCCTTCTTGAACTGAGGGGCCCAGAACTGGACACAATATTCCAGATGAGGTCTCACCAGGGCAGAGTAGAGGGGGAGGGGAACCTCTCTTGACCTACTGACCACCCCCCTTCTGATACACCCCAGGATGCCATTGGCCTTCTTGGCCACGAGGGCACAGTGCTGGCTCAAGTTGAACTTGAGCTCAAGTTGAACTCCTTGAAGTTATTTTTAACCTGATCATTCTCTTTCAGGATATATGCAAGTGCTGGAGATTTTGCAATGCCCCTTGAACTCTAAAGCTGGCTGACTGCACAGCAGCTGGAATCCAACTGTCATCTCAAAGACCAAATCGCACTGTAAATCTCCCAAACACAAGAAGTATACGCAGAAGAAACCCAAGCAAGTCCTTAAATCTGAATGCTCTGAGGTTTTTAACATCTGTCATCAAAACAGCATGAAAGCCTTCTAAAAATGATTGGAAGCCCATACATATGCACGAATATATGCAGATCCTGATTCAAAAAAAAAAAAAAGTGAAGTCTGTTATGGTTTTGTGTAGGGGTTTTGTCTGTCGGCAAGGGAGGGGTTAAAGTGGTGGCTCCTCTTTTAAATGACTCTTAGCGAGTCACCCCACCTGTCCCTCCAAGCATTTGGTAAAAGGGGGGTGGTGAAGTGGGGGAAGGGCGCTATCACGTATCCTTTTTGTAAGAAACTGCTTGGGGTTGGGGCGGCCCTGGGCAGGGCATGGCTCAGGCCAGGCGGTCCGGCCATCCAGCCGCCTGCTCGGCTTCTGCAACCCATCTGCCATAGCCCAAGCCTCCACCATGGCTCGCCCGGGAGTCCGTTTTCCTGGGAGCCGATGAAGACCTGCAGCAGAGAAGAGAAGCAGCATCTGAGAGATGAAGGAACCGTACGGCACTCCGGTTCAGCGAGAGAGCTCCATCATTTTCCCTTGCCATGTGGTGAAGAAAAGAAGCAGCCGTGGAGGACCCCATGCTGGAACTAGAAGCCCCACGCCGGAGTCGGGGGAGTCACCGGGGACTGAAGCCCAGTTGGAAACTCCACATGGCAGCCGGGAGAGACTAAGGAGAAAGGAGCAGCAGACTGATTGCATTACCCAGTCCCATCCCCCGTTTCCTCCCCCTACCATGTGCCGCCAGGGGGGAGAAGGTACAGAACAAAGCCTTAGGGCTTTGGGACGAAGGGAGAGGTGGGGGAGAAGTGCTTTTTTGTGATTTCTCTCTTTCAATATCCTGCTTCTTGTTGTAAATAGTTAATAAATTCAATTGTTTTTCTTGTTCTTCAGGAGTCATGTTGGTCTCTTGCCTGTGACCCTAAGTGGTCAGTGAAACCCTCCCTGCCTCAGCCCACCAGGTGTTTAGAAAAACTGTCCCCGTGGTTTTATAAACCACGACAAGTCTCTTTAGGCTTCATCAATAAAACTTCCTCACCCTGAAACAGGGCATTAAAATCCCAGGTTAATTTAAACTGTTTTACTTAAAACCATGCTAACTGCATTAGCCTGTGGGCCCCATCCCTTTGTTCCAACTCTGGAGGACTGGCTGTCAGTCATCCACACTGAGCTTCCAGTAAGGTTCCCCACAGAGGTCTGTGACTGGGGGACAGGCAAGTTCAGTGCTGATGGGCATCTCTGGCAATAAGCCATTATACCAACAGCAAGTAACATTACAACACAACAAGTAAATAGGTGGCATTAAGCTTCTTAGCTTACGCTCTAGAAACAAATGGAGCTTCACCATCCTTGTCACATGTAGCTACAGAACAGATGTATCAAAGCTGATATATCAAAGACTAATTCCCCCAGAAAAAAACAAGTGTGTCTCATTTCCTTACAGCAAGTTCACAAAAGGAGGGAAAAACTCAAATAAGCAGCTGATGAAGTCTACTCATTCAGGCGGATGAGACAAAAGAAGAATTTTGGGAATATATTTCATATGACAATTTGACAAGGGTTTTACTGACAACTATAGTTTCCTTAGAATCAAAAGGGACCCAAGGAGAAGATTAAGAGCTTCTTAAATAGTTCACACAAACACTAGGAAGCATCCTGCAATTATAATATGTTTTCCTTAAAAAGTCTAGTTTTATGTGTCTAGACCTTATCAGCTCATAAGAGAAAAGCTTTCAGTCCTACAACTATATCATTCAGAGGAAAAGATTAATAGTGTGAAAGTGTGAAACTGCTCCCAGAGAATGGGGCAATGATAAGCTATCTGATTGCCCAGATGCAGCAGCAGGCAGGGGGAAAGCAGACAGTTAAATGCACCCACCTCCTTCCTATTTGTGCCCAAACATCCACAGGGACAAAACCAGCTGAGCTGCAGAAGGGCAGCCTTCGCTTCCAGCCTGTGATTTCAGATGCGTTCAGAACCTACTTGTTTCCTAACAATCACTTAACACAGACCACTACTTTCAAGCATGGCACAGGAGCCCTCTCTACAAATTTATATAAATATTCATCCTCCTCAATTTCTGAAATTCTGTTTCAAAACAAAAACAAAACCAAACAAACAAACAAAATCTACTCTACATTATAAAAATAAGTACCAGGACAAAGTGTTTTACTAAGTCACCTCCTTTTTCCATTGTAATGATCACTGACTAATATCTTCGCCAACCAGAGGTATTTCCTCCTATAACACCTAAGCCAACACAGGTAGCCTATTGGATGCGAGATCACCAAATTACTTAATTTTATGGTTAGATGAAAGGTAGCCTGTAGCTTTCCTGTTAAAACACAAGTATTAACGAGAGAAAAAAAAAAAAAAAAAANAAAAAAAAAAGCCTGCCAGTAGGAAGCTTAAAGAAACCTATCTAGTCAAGTCTGCCTGAAATCCTCAGCATCAGAGTTCAGCTGCCAGGAACTATTACTAGCCGTGTACAAAATGAAAACGTACCTCAAGGAAAACTGTAAGCTGAACAGATCTTACTTGGAAGGAAAATAATTCTTTTTATTAACAGAGAGTAACAGAGGAAGTAATTCTTAACCTTAAAACCTGTCAAAGTGAGTGAAAATGAGTATGTGAACATAAGAAATACCAGAGGAGCACGACTCCATAGTAAAGCTTTCCAAAAAATGCTGTTCAGATTACACAGCATGAGAATCTCCCTAAAACGTAGCTTAGACTAATAGTCAAGGTTGTGACTGATACTAAATCTAGACAGAGTTTTAAAAACCCCAACAAAACATGCAACAACAAAAAATGCACTAGCATTATTAACTGCAAATTAGAATCAGGAGTCTTGAGTTCCCAAGTATTAGTATGGAAGCTGCAATACACAATAGCAATAGGCATCCAAGTATAAAAATAATAGTTTCTTGTGTCTGATGCTTTTCCACCTTAAAGCCGTAAGATTACCTATCAATATAGACAAATTGGTGTGAGAAAATTTTATTGTACAAAAACTGAAGTTCTGCATTCAAGTCAAAGAAGTGTATCAGAGATAGAATATATTTGGGCTTTTCATCACAAAGTTGCTTAAACTTAAGTATGTCAACTGAAAAATATTGTAACAGTCTTTCATCTGACAGTGCATAATTAAAAGGTTTGCAAAACCCATTATGACTTTCAAGTTAAATTTCTCAAATCACTATATATAACTGTGGTATTTGCTCTATTTTCAAGCACCTAAGAGCTTTTATTAAAGTGACAAAAAGGATGTATTTTGAATTATCTCATGCAGAAATCGTACTTACTTGGACCATTGTTTTGTCAGAGTACATCAATTCAATTGTCCGATGTATTCTAGATATACTTTCTTGTAAATCTAAAAGAAAAATAAAAAAAAAGCACTCTTCCATGAGGCTGCATAATTGCACATGGCTACATCTCTATTTTATCTCATTAAAAACCAAACAAGGGACATTTCACATTTGGTGCATCTGTTTATCTACCTACATGCCAAACACTAAACCTTCTTGGCTGACAAAGCAGAGAGACTGATTCGTGATATGCCGCTCCTTGTTTCCTAGAGCTCAACCAAGCCCACCCCTGCTGGAACAGCTACTTCCTTTGTTTCCCTCAGAGCAACAGAACAGGCTGTAAGCTCTACCCACTCCAAAAATCCTTTGCTCAGAAATTTGCTGAATTTTCCCTTACTGAAGGGGTCACTCTACACTAAACTCCCCCGCAGAGTACCAAGTCACAGCATGGGCTCAGTCACTATCACACTGACAGCCCAGATGCATCTGCAGAGACAATCTTCAGTGTGGACCCCACCTCTTTTTCATTCTACTCCACTCAACACCACACACACAGAAATCTCCATTGAGACACCCATGTATGCTTCCCTCAGCACCCAGTTTGCACCTTCAGTTCATACAGCTCCAGTCTACTACAATCTCTAACTGAATTCCCTTCCTATGTGCTAGAGATAAGTTTAGAAGTATGAAATATGCCACTCAACAGACACGTGGACATTTAGACGATTTCCCCCACTTCCACAAATCCTTTCAAATGACAAATGCATTCTCCGGCTTGTGGCATCACCTCTAGTGTCGTTCTCTACTTCAGTCCTCCAGCGATGTAAACAGCCTTCTAGGACAGACAGCTCTTCCTCAGTGATGTGCCTTGGTGCTGGATGCATTGGCAGATCAGGAGGAATTCGTGACTGTGTGAAAGGTTTATGTATCACTGATCTTTGTACAGGAGATGTGCTTGGAACATCTGAAGATGAAGGCCCCTGCTGCTCTATTGTGCTGCATTCATTCAAAACATGAAATACAAAAATTGAATCGTCATATATACAAACTAAAAGCTACACCATAAAAATAAGCTTTTCATCTGAGAACAGACATTTTAAAGGTAATAATTTCCTACAGTGCAATCCAGGAAAGGTACCTGCAGCAGCAGTATGGAATTACTGTAAAACTTCTGAGAACTTTGTAGTGTATTACATGTTAGCACAGTAACAATTCTGGTTGCAAGTACCAACAATAAAGGAATTGGATCAGTCAAGCCACAGCTTGCTTTACTGGAAATGTTATTCAACACATTCAAATAACATCACCCAAGTAATTGCTATGGTTTGAAACATTTCCTGCCAAACCGCAGAGAGAAAAATTGCAGCAGCTTGTCTTATGGCCCATTGACCATAAATACAAGTTCTGTGTTTAATAACTTCATCATGTCTTATGTCTAGCAGACTTTCTTTTTCCAATTGCCTTTTTACAACTTTACTGAACAGAAACAGTGGAAGGACTTCTGATAATTACGGCACACTGGACATATAGCACCAAACCATCTAAACTTGTTCCAAACAAGTCTTCGAACTCAAACAGCAAAGTGACCAACTTAGAACAATTCTACAAGAGCAGCAGAATATCAAAAATTAAAATATGTTACAATTTTTTCCCTTCCTATCAAGACCACCAACATAAAATCATACACATAAAGGAATATTAAGTTCTAGGAAGCCAGTGGTCTTTTTACTTTGTGTGGCACCATGATACAGCCTGAGGAACTTGGATTCTTCAGCAATTTAGAAAGTTTTGAGAACATTAAGAGCTGACAATGTCACTCCACATAACATGCTGTTGTGTTTCTAGAGATTGACAGAAAAGTCATAATACTTACATTTTTACAGAACAAACTTCCTATATAGGACTTTATTCAACATACGCTGCTTCTAATATTGCATTTCGTGCAAACAAAGGTATCTTAAATTTGCCTTCTCTTATCAATCATCATGATTTCTACTAGCATTGTATCAGCAAGATGTCTGAAACCTTTTAAAAGATTTTTAGACTCATTTACTTAACTTCTCTGAAGCATAAAGTTAACCATCTTGACTGGACAAGAACCTAGAACCCTACTTTCCAACTGCAATATAAAAAGCTCTGTTATAAATTATTAGTGTCCACTAGGAAGACCCTATCGTAAATTATGCTCTACTTTGTTAACTGTTACTAATGGCTACTACTAGCTTCAGCAATTAGAACATCAGGGAGATAAATCACCAATAATGTTGTTACTTTGGCTAGTCTGTATTTTAAAAGTCAGACTGTTAAGTTCCTGAAAATTTCAGTCAGAAATATAAGCAGCAAAGCAGAAAAGGAGTTCAACTCCCAGGTAAAAATTAACAGATAAATTTTACACCAGAAACCTTGAAGCCCCACAGCACAAACACGCTGCCCAAACTCAGATTCTTGAACACCACACTTGGGAAGCAGTGACCTCACCAGATATTGTGTCTATTTGGAGTTGTAGGTGGAATTGTACTTTGTTTGAAAATGGTAATTCTCCACCTAACAACATTTTTAGAAGTGCATGAGACAACCCAGATCATGAACATTTTGGTTTATTTAAGTCTATCACGCTGAAAAATACTTCTATAGGCTAACCCCTTAGGAGTGCCTAATTGTATTAATCTGGTGAACGAAGCAGTTAAACCTTCTCGCCTCTCTTTCAGCAGCTAGGTTTGTACTGAGGGGATAATCAGCCTCTCACCTTGGGAGAGCAGGACACAGCCCTTACCTAGGCGATGTCTGAGCTGGCAGTGTGCCGCTGGCAGTGGCACTAGCACCCAGGTCATCGACAGGAGACGTGCACACCGGCTTGCTGGAGGCGAACTCCAAGGCGTACTGCAGGACATCTACCAAGGGGAATCGTTTAGGACCAGAACCATAGCTTAAATATCTGTTAACCATAAAATACATTAATGCCATGACTCACATGTATAAAAAAAAAAAAAAAGAAAAAAAGAAAAAAAAAGAGAAGGATTGAAATCTGGTTGACAATTAAATAAAGCAAGCCTTTCCTAGCACATTTTGTGCACCAGAACTACCACGCTTATTCACAGTTTCCAAGGAAAATGTAAAAGAAAAGAGATACAGCAGGGAATTTTAGAGCAAATATCTACAAAGTGCACAGCTGAAAGGAGTTATTCTATGTATCCCATAATATTATTTGCATTTACACTGGGAACAGTTATCTATAGTACCGTTCTAATCTCTGCTGTAAAACCGTGAGGTACTCTTTGAGCCGTTTGATTTCATCCCGTTTAATTCTTGTTATTTCTCTGTTTTTGTGCATATACCTGTAAAACATTAAAGTTAGAAAGAGGTGTCAGCCCACAGTATTCCAACACTGAAACCGAGGTCCGTACCCATCAGCCACGTGACTTAGTGCTAACGAAAACTAACCCTCTCTAGAACCTTGTTTTACCTACAACATGTTAAGCAATAAAACAGAACTGAGAAGAAGATAGTAACCCCATGAAGCCTCCTCATTCCACAACTTTCAGAAGATGCTTTATTGCCACTGTCAAAGCTCTCTTCATACTATGGATATGTCCTATAAATGTACACAAACACATACTAGAAAGATTCTAAATTAAGTGGTTTAAGTAGCAACCATGTAGCAATACTCCTGTTTCATTGTTTAAGCTCACAAATACTGTTCAGCATCTGAGTGAAAGCCAAGTATTTCACCTCTACATGTGAACAGCATGCACTGATGTTGAGAATCGTCTTCAATCCATGCAGTCTATCTGGAACACCATGAAATATCTGACTACTCACCTGTTTCCCAAATGGACCCATAAATAGTGTGATATTTCGGAGTATTTTGCCTGCGTACACAACTGCCTAGCAATAAACTAAAGACTGAAGCGTAAGCAGGTTTTGCCACAAAGTAGCAGTACGTCTTAAATTGTTACCTATGTGTATTTTCTGAAACAGATGAAATCCATGAAAATTATAACTTGTCCAGCTAGAACAGAAATTTCCTGTGATTTAGCTGAGGATAAGATGCACCAGCAGCTTTACCAAACTCATGAGATTTAATTCATATTTGTACTAGGACTTTGCTGATAATATTATACTGTACCTGTCCAGATACAAAATTGGAGGAAACTCTAATTTGTTGTGTATCTTCTCTGGTCTCCCCAAAGCCTGATTAAACTCAAATCTTGATAGCTCAAAAGTTAAGACAGGAGGAAGCTCTGTGAACCAGTGCTGAACAAAAGAAAAACAGAAAATCCAAGAATTAATGCCTTCCAATAGCAGAACTTTAGTAATAATATTATAATACCTGCACACTGACATAGCTATAGGAGAAACTAGTTTTAGAGGGTGGATCAGCATAAGCTTTCCAAAGTGCCCATCTTTCACCTTCACTGTAAACACAGACCATTTGTCACCCACGCTGCATGAGAGCTTTTCAATGCATCCATCTCTTATCTGTGATAAAGCAGAGTAGGCAGGAAGCCTTCTTCCTTTCACATTTGTCTTGCTCATACTAAAAGCAGCCTACACTTGAGCCTACCTGCCTTGCCAATTGTCCTGTTTTCCTTTAACTCTCAAAGGCCACTGAAAGAGTTGTTTATACCGTATCAAGTGCCCTTCCCACTACTGGCCTCTGACCCTTTCATTCACCTGATATCACTCAAAGTTTCTAATGCCATCCTCTGAAGCAGGGTCAGCCAGAGTACTCTGGGCTGGATCAGACAAGCTATCTCAGCACTGTAAAACTGATACCTTCTCTTGAAACCTCCCCCATACTAACAGCCTCTCCTGAATCATTTGCTCCTGTCTCTAATCACTGCAAACCCACCCATGGAACAACCCATGTTATCATCACCTTGTCCCAGCTTTGAGTATTCAATAGAGGTCTAACCTTAATCCTCATTTCTGTCCTTACATACTTCAATTCTCAATTACAAGACAAATTCAGCTTCAATTCCAGCATTTGAGTCCCTTTTTTCTCTCCACTTTGCAACATAAAAACCACAGTCTATCCATTTAATACATACTGGATGTCTAATCATCAACTCAAGCTTCAGACACGGTGCTGCAGACACCATTGCCACACATTTCTGACATCAATGCTCACAGCCTGGATGTGGCATTTGTCTCAGGGCTCACTTCAAGTTCTCCTACCCAGACAAATGTCTTGAGTAGTCTTTTCATACAATAACTGCAAGACAACTCTTCTTGTGCTCATGGCTAAATTTGGGTCTAGATTCTCAACACTCCATGTCTCAGTGCAACATTTCCTCTCTCTACCCCTTGCCCAGCCCTAGTGCATGTACCCTGGTCACACTAACAACCTTCCAGCATGTTGCTGAATTTTCCTTGTCTGTTGCCTTCAGCATCACTCCTCCTATGTGTTTACAAACAAAATGAGCTGCCTTCCCTTTTCTGCCCTATGTCAGCTTCCACTAACCACTTGTTCAGTTTTAAAGGAGACAACCATGATGCATCTCTTGCAGCAACTTCACACAGTAGTAAATTTCAATGCTAAAGTCAACAAAACCACATCACAACTCTTCCTCCTAAACCCCTTTTATTGCAAGGCCCCAAAACCACTTAATGATGACAAAGCTGCTGATGCGCTGAAGCTCATCAGCCATGATGCTGACAAACATTATCTAATTTTTCCCACACTTCTAACTCCAAGGAGGTGCATCAATCTCCACCTTCTCTTGATTTTGGATTTAAGTTCCCTGGGATAGGGAATGTCTTTTTTTTTTTCCTCTTTGTATGTTAGATCACTTGCTGACACCTAGTCCATGGCTTAGGCTTTTAGGCATCATGATCAAAATAATAATGAACAGCAAGCTAAATACCCCATTAGAGACAATGGTGGGAACCAGAAAAAAAAAATGGAATGTTACTTTCAGGATAAAATACATTCAACTACCACATTAATATTATTCTCTTTAAGCTTTGATATCTACCACCTTGGCCGAATGCCACTTGAAGTCTTTGTTCAGTGGAGACAGACTTTATTACAACTACAAAAAATTCAGCTTCCTTCAGTACTTCCAAACCTTCCAATCCACTGTAACATCTTTGAGGCATTATGTCTAAGCATAACTACTAGCAGCAGCAACCACTATGAATTCATTACTTCAGGGAAATATAACCAATTGAGTTTGCCCTGGTAATAATGCAGTAATGTTTTTCTAGATTAGGATGTAACAGGTTACCTTTCTTGTTTTGTAACTGTTGTCAATCTGTCATATGACAATCTCACTTCTATTTCCATATGCTAAGAAGCCAAGCTGATTAAAACCCTGACAGTTTTGTCTAACTCTAAGCTAGACATGTACATTACTATCCTTCTGTTCCCCATAGTTTTCTGAAATTACAGGTTAAAACAAATCTCAAAACTAAAAAAAAAACACCCGAGTCTGACATTTCTAGTCAAGCATTTATAACTGAACTGACATTTTATGCATGAATGCACACAGGTTTTAACTGCAAGACAACCACCAGTCTATAAGATGAACAACCGTGCTCTTGTAGTAGACACATACAAGATTTCACCTTGCATAAAGAAATTGAACCTTGGATTGTACCAAGATATTTATGATCTTGATTTTCTTCCAGTTATATCTCAGGAAACATATCCATTGTAAGAAGACATTTCTACAAGTGCTGAAATAAAAAAAAACCTTAAACATCCTGTGAAAGAAAAATACATCCAGTAAGATGTGTAAATGCATTTGAAAATGCTTGTTAACATCTGATTTGGTTGATCAATATTTGAATAACAATAGCTGATCAGAAAAAGGGACTGGAAAAGGGATGATATAAAACTTTTGTTGATAACATAAAATTGGAAATATATTCAGACTAAAGGATTATTTCAGTGTGCATCACTAGGCTTAGTAATTAAACCCTGTGTGTATGCGGGTATGATTAAAGGAAGAAAAATTTCATGACTGCAAAAGACTGACATCAAGGGAGAAACTACAGATGAACTTCTTACTTAAGTAGAAGAAATCTCCTAAGAGTTCCCATCTTTAAAATGTCTGCGATGAAACAAGAACTGTGTAAAGAGAAAATAGCTCAGCCTTTACAAACAATGGGGATTCACGTATTTCCACACAAACAACACACAGGTTATTAGAAAGAGTTCTGCCAGAGAAAAATCCTGGGCATATATAAGCATGTCAGCAATAAGACAGGACATTTCAGAGCACACCCTCTTGGTTCTACAACCACCACCAGTTCAAACACCTCTTTTCCCTAACTTGTAACTTCTACAAAAAAAATCCCAATTCGACACCTCATCCCAACACTGTACACAGTGCATCCCACTTCTTATTTGGGCGACCCCTGAATCCCTCCACCCATGCCTCGAGCATGCTCTGATACTTGGCAGCCTCCTGGCTCTAGCAAGAGCTCTCCTGGGCGGAACAGCAGCTTGTAGAGCAAGTATTGTCTGTCCACCACCACAAGCAAAGAAGAGAATTGCCCACTGTAGGAGGCAAAGAGAAGGATGACAGGAAAAACCAATAAAAAGGGGAGAGGGGAAGGTGGCTAGGGTGCTGAGGAATTAAAAGACAGAGGCACAGAGGAATAACAAAAATGTTCTAAAGCCACAGTCAAACGCACAGCTAGTGCACGCTGTTTACAGCATGGCACAGGGCAGCAGGTCGGTCAGAGCAGCGGTCAGCTACTGCAGGACATTATACCCCTGACCTCGCTGGAGATCAAGTATCAGCAACAGGAGGGAACCAGCCTGTGCCAAATCACTGCAAGCACTTAATTGTGCAAGGTTTTAATACGTACAAGTTTTTTATCTTATGAAAAATACAATATGATATTCTGGATACTCCAAAAGAGATACAAACCCCCAGAATTACCAATCCAATTACATCAGACACCAGAACCTTCACAGCAGCAGGTCACATAAAAAACAACCATGAACCCCAATGAAAAATAAAGAGCACTACAACAGCACCCTGAGAGAAACCCACAAGAGCACTTAACTCACCTCCTGACCAGACTTTGCAGAGTTTTCTGAATGGAGAGATTCGATTTCCCCTTCAATCATTGCAGCTTCTAGGCACTCATGCAAATCTTTAAAGCCATTAACCTGGAGTGGATACTGGCCAAACATTTCTGTGTTTTCAAATTTTTTACCTTCACATAAGAAATTAAACAGTTAAGGTTTTAGGAACATTTATCTTTAAAAAAACCTAACAATCCTAGGTCACCTGACCTAGTCTACTCAACAATACCCACATTTTCTTATTGAAAAATTCAGTTACATGTATGAAAACGAGTTACTGAAAAAAGTTGCTTGAATATGATATTGAAAATGACTGTGTTTTCACCTTCAGCCCATTTTTTAATATTGATTTGCTTCTATTGGTAACTAGCAAAACTCAGAAGGACTTGGCTCCACAGATGTATGGGAAGTTTTACACATAAAAATTTAAGTCCTCCTTCTGCAAATAGCAGCTCAGCAACATAACCCTACATTGTATCAGCAAAGTCAGTGGAATTGCTGGTATGAAACAGCCCTTTGTATAAGTACATTTTGCAAAAAATAAACCACAAAAGAGAACATTCATGATTTCTGTCCTCAAGACAAGACCATAATTTGGTAATAGCATATAAAGATGTAAGCTCAAACATGAGAGGAAATATGGGTGACAAGTTATTTCAATCTACAATTTCAATTTATTTCACCCTAAAGTCAGTTACAAGTCTTCTTAAATCCACCAGTTTCTTTTCATTGGTTTGGTTTTTACATATCTCCTCAGTTAAAATGAGAATGTATGGGATAAAAGTAGTCGAACGCAAAGGAGCAAGAATGCTACCTAGTAGCAAGGAGTTTTTGCAGAATGGTTTGAAATCTGACAACAAATCATTAGATACACTGTTCCAGGCTGAGGAACAACCTGGAAGCCACTTTAAAGATTATAGCTGCTTCATTCAAATGCTTCTCAGGAGTCATTCAATCTGGGGATGGGGGACAGAATCAACAACACTAAAAGTACTTTCACAACTACTGGCCTTCTGGAAATAGAGAACATAGCAATTCTGCAGATCTAATAACTATACATAGAAAAGATAAAGGGAAGCTTGTCGTACAGTCTCTTCCTCCTCAGTGCTCTCTCCAACACTGCCCTTGGGCAGTTTTCCTCTGACTTGTTTTCAATAAACTGTATTTTTAAGAGGGTGAGTTATCCATACCTCAAATTGTGCAAAAGAAAATGCAACAACTGAAATTTTAAATTGCATTAAACGAATCAGAGTGTGAGAGACTAGCTCAATGAAATACAGTAACTGGCCTTCTATATACTATCAAGTGGCAAAAGTGCCCTGATAAGAATTTCTTGCAGGTGTTTTTGCTCAGTATCTCACCCTAACTTCTAATCCACTTAAGTACACATGTTCAACTCCTGAAAGTTATCCAAACAGTCTTTCCAGACCACTGCAGCTCATTTCATTGACCTTCAGACTCATATTCCTAGGACAAACCTTTTGTCACAGACCGAACAGGTATTCTTCTGCAGAAGTAGCTAAAACGCTACAACTGCATCATTCACCTTTGTACTTACATAAGCACTGAACAGATGCAAGCACAGAAGTCCAAGAAAATTCAGATGCATACCTTCAAGTACACCTACTGCTAGAAATCGTCCATAAAACAGCTCCACCATGGGGTTCTTTGTTTTCTCTCCATCCCTGAAAACAGCAAGCATGTTAGTACAAAAAAAAAAAAAAAAAAAAAAAAAGAACAAACACAANAAGCTACAAACTTTTATAAAACTATGAGTAGAATATTCTGAATTCATTATGTAAATACTGCCTATTTTTCTCAACTACTGTTCATTATGTTTTGTACTTTCCTCTAATGACAATAACCATGATTCACATATTTTCAATGATAAGTATATTCTGAAAATCAAGTTTCAGAAGTGTTTCGTTCTAGGAAAATTTATGTAAATCGGATTCAACTCGTGAGTGGTTAAACTGTACAAAACCCTCTTAAAAACTATTTCCTGCAACACTCTAGAAACAATTATGTATTCAAAATCCAGTTTACAGATGTTCACTTGTAAAAATTATCAGTATTACTTCTGAAAAATATATTGAACATTTTGATGAGAAAAGGCAAACCAAACAACCAAAAATCCACTTCTCACTGTATGTCTGAAAAAGATCCAACTGAGCTGGATACAGAGCTAGGAAAAAACCTTACCTCTCTTCTTCAGCTTTAATTTGGAAGGCATCTTCAAGCCAGTCTAACAATTTGTGTGTAAATTCACTAACATCTTGCTGTTGAAAAACATAAAGTGATCAGTATATGTTCACATATGTAACAGAACACGATGAAACATCATCTTACAAGACCAGGATAGAAGCATTCCCCCTGACAAGAGCTCCAAAATCATATTATGTCTAAGACTATGCCGTGATATTTTTTTTAATGGGTGGCTCTTGGAGCACACTAAGGCCCTGGTATTCCTCAGCTGTTACACTGTCCTGTGATCCTTATTACTTGGGCCCAACTTTCATACCATGCTAGTCCAAAGGCATCTTATAAATCTCATTGTTCAAACCCTTTGGTATCTAACAAGTGGTGACTAATATTACTTCCTCAGAGCAGTAAATTCAGCAAGCTGTTATAACTAAACACCTTAGCTGCATAACCTTGTGTGGGAAAAACAAAGCATTTAAAGAAATGAAGTGTTTCTCAGAAAAGCAAAATATACCCACTATGATTTAGGCAAGAATCTTGAAATATGGATATCAGGACTCTCCAAACCAATACCTATACAAATAGCATACTGGGACTGTACCAGCTCTGGATGTACTGTTAGATCAGAAGAAAAAAGCTCTTTCAAAAAATACAGATTTAGAAGCTAAACTAAATCCTAAAAGCTAGAATGTGGAACTACTACCCAGTTTCTAAAAAAATGGGAAGAAAGTGTACTGAATATAAAAGGTACACAGTCCTGAACTTTTGTTTGTTTTGTCTTAAATAAAAGTGACAAGGATCACATAATATTAGAGAAAAAGCTCAAAGACTGGGATAATTAGCCATTTGTTTTCTGTGATAATTTTGAACTTTTGTTGTCCATTTTACATATTTCCTATTGCCAGATGACCATATGAAAACATGCATAAGCTTGAATAAAAATACATAGAAGTTACCTGTTGGGAATCATTTGATTTAAAAGCATCTTTAAGGATTTCAACTGCTCTTGATGGATCAACATATTTTCTCTTCGAACCAACTAGAAGTGCAAACAGGTACCTCAATTCACGCATGAAAGGCAGATTCCTATGTTCCTGTATTTGAAGAAGAATAAAAAATATTTCACAAAGTAGCAACAAAAATCTACTCTACAGAAGTGTTACCCAGTGAACTAAGTGCATATCTAGCCAATCATCATAACAATATATAAGCTTACTTGTAGTACTACCAAGGTAGTGTTGCATGCTTTTTAGTTGTCATTTTCACAAAATAATGTGGTTGTCTGGGAAGAAAATCACATTTCCAAAACTGAAAGCTCCCTGAAACCACATCTAGATGTGGCTGTTTGACTTGAAATGAGGCTGAATGGACAAGTGGACAAGCTGAGTTGCATTTCAGACAGAACTGCTGTTCCCAAGTCTTACAAAGCTGTCCTGGGTCCAGCTAGGATAACACTGCAATGATATGCACTGATTTTACTGAAATCAGTATTCCTGTATACCTCTAGCAGAATTTCTTGAGCCTACACACTGCCTAGTACCTTTTTAAGATTATTTTTTATTGAAGACTACGTTTATAAGATGTACACAAATCACTACTATTTCTCTTGACAGAAGTAGAAGAAATAGCCTGTTCTCCTTACCACTTTTTTTTTTTT